>CAKNXH010057573.1:1904-16895 GCA_932178445.1 Andricus quercusramuli | reverse complement strand
GTTCTAGAAATGTAACAGATCGTGTGACAAAGCGTCCTAGAACTGTTCCAGAATTCTTCTAGCGTGTAGGGGATGACATTTACTCGCATGTTCGTAACCTGTTACTAACCTGTTCTAGAACACGTTCTTTTGTTTTCTAGAACAGTTACAGATTTGTTCTGTAACCATGTTTGCTGGGTATTGGTTATCCGGACTAGTAATCGGACTCAATCCACTTATAATTCTACTCAATTCACTTGTAATTCCAAGCAATTCATTCGTAGAAATCCACTTGTAATCCGCAATAATCCAGTAATTCGAAGTGTTTCAAGTAATCTTCTTGTAATCCAGTTCTGATATGGAGTATCACACTTCTAATTAATTTTAATCCACTTGTAATCCGGCATAATCCAGTCACTCAGAGTAATTCAAGTAATCCACTTGTAATACAGTATAATCAAACTATAAGCCAGATAATTCGTAACCTAGATAATTCGAAGTAATTAAAAATAATTCACTTATGATCTGTCGTAATCCACTATTACAAATAATTAAATTTTAATTCAGAGTAATCCTTCGTAATCTGCAGTAATTTACATAGCTAATCCACATAGTTTTCAACCATTTTGTTGAAAATTTATTCTTTTTTTTTTGCTGAAAATTAATGGTCTAAAAAGTTAATTTTTTTTTTTAATGAAATCATTTCGTTTTTTGTTAAAAATTCATATATTTAGTTGAAGATTCGTATTTTTCGTTAGAAACCATAATCTTCTTGGTTAAAAATTCATTTTTTTGGTTGAAAGAACAATTTAAAAAAAAATCTACGTTGTTGAAAGTTAAACCTTATTCGTTGAAAATTCAACTATTTGGTTGAAAATTTATTCATTTTGTTAAAATTTGTATCATTTGGTATGAAATAATAATAATAAATTATTAATATTCTTCCTTAAAAATTCGTCCTTTGTTCATCATTTTATTTAATTAATAAATAATTAATAAATAATAATTAATTCAATTTATGTTTTTATTATTATTTATTTATTATTATTATCAAAATAATGATAAAAAATAATTAATAAATAAACTCAACTATTTTGATGAAAACTCATAAATTTCGTTCAAAATCTGTTCAATTTTTTGTAGAAAATTAATCTTTTTGGTTGAAAATTCAACTATTTTGATGAAAATTCTTTTTTTTTTTTTTTTGGAAAAATTAATTTTTTCATTGAAAATGTAACTATTCCTTCTTTGGTTAAAAATGCATCTTTTTAGTTGAAAATTTAACTATTTTGATGAAAATTCGTTTTTTTGTCGTGAAAAATTAATTTTTCCATTGAAAATGTAACTATTCCTTTTTTTTAAATGAAAATTCTTCATTCTTTAGTTGAAAATTCATCTCTTTGGTTGAAAAATCGCATTCGTTCGTAAATGTAACTTTTTAATTTTTGTTTGAAAATTAACTTCTTTGTTAAAAATTCGTATTTTTAGTTAAAAAATTCATCTGTTTTAGTAGAAATTCAATTTTTTCGAATAAAAATGCAACTGTTTATTTGAAAATTGAAATATTTCCACGGTAGATGATCCAATTACTTTGTGGAAAATTCATTTTTTTTTTGTTGAAAATTGAAATACTTTGTTGAAAATTGATCTTTTTTGAATGAAAATGCGTTTTTTTTTGTGAAAAATAATTTTGTTTAAACTGAAAATGTAACTTTTTAATTTTTGGTTAAAAATTAACTTTTTTGTTGAAAATTCGTATTTTCGGTTTGAGAATTCAATTGTTTTACAGAAAATGAACTTTTTTCATTGAAAATTTCGCTTTTCCATTTTTTGTTGGAAATTTATCTATTTTGTTGAAAATTTGTTTTTATTTTTGTTGAAATATCAATTATTAAATTTATCTTTGAAAATGTAATTGTTTTTTAACATTCGTCCATTGGGACAGAAAATCCGTCCTTTGCGATTAAAGATTCATCTTTTTTTTGTTGCTAAATTATCATTTAAGTTTAAAATCAATTATTTTTTTGGAAAATTTGATTATATTCTTGCAAATTTAAATGTTTTCTTGAACATTCGTTTATTTGGATAGAAAATTTGACCATTCGGTTGAAAATTCAACTATTCTGGTAAAAATTTAATCATTTTCTTAAAAATTAAACTTTTTTTTTAAAGACATATTTTCGTTTGAAAATTCAACTGTTTTGTTAAAAATCAACATTTTTGGTTCAATTAAATGTACAAATTTGAAATTTTTAAATTTTAATCTGAAATTTTATTAAATAAATTATGTGTTCAGGGGATTTTTTTCACAAAATCAACTTAAAAAAAATAATAATAATAATAGACGATAAAGAAAAATGTTTTTGTGAAAAAAAACTAACAAAGTTAAAATTTCATTTCACTTTTATTATCTTACATAATAATCTAAATATCGGGGAGTTATCTAGAATTGATTAGATAGGGTCTTAACACTTTATCAATATGAATGCAGTTTCAGGGATTACATGCAGAACTTTCTACATTATTTTTAAAGCTCATTTTTCCTTCTATCTTTAAAAATAATTCTGGAAAAATTTTATTTTTAGTGCTAAGTAATTTTTTATTTTTTTTAAGGTATAACGTATTTTTTATTTCTTTAATTAACTTATATGATGTCATATTATAAATATATCTTGTATGTGTTTTTATCACAAATATAAATGATAGTTTAAAACCTATGATGAACTTCACTTCTGCGTAGAAAATAATTGGCCTTAAGAGATTAATTAGGTCATTCATGATTCATTAAACTCCACTTCCTCTATTTATAGTACTTTTTTTCTTCAAAACACTTTTAAAGCCAATTAGAAGAAATTATTGCACATTTAGTGAAGTTTTAAACCTAAATAAAATTTTTATTTTTTATTTGGGACAGAGAAATTCTTTGTCGTAAAACTTAAATCAAAATGATTAATCACAACCAAAAAAAAAAAAAAATTGAAACCAAAAAGATGATTTTTCAACGAAGAAGATGAATTTTCAACCAAAAAATACGAATTTTCAACTAAAGAAGATTTTCAGGAAAAATGGAATAGTTGAATTTTCAGTTAACAAATTATTTCTCAACCAAAAAAAAGAAAAAGAAGGAATTTTGCACAAAATAGTTCCATTTTCAACCAAAGAAATGAATTTTCAATTAAAATGATGAATCTTCAACCAAAAAATGAAGTTGAACCTTTAAACAAAAAGATGAATTTTCCAAATTTTAAACCAAAAAAGACAAACTCTCAACAAAAGACATTAATTTTCCCCCAAACAGTTGAATTTTCAACTACAGAAAATTATTTTTCAACCAAAAATAGAATACTAAGTTTTCATTTAAAAAAATTTATTTTCAACCAAAAGAGACGAATTTTTAACAAAATAATTAAACTTTTAACCAAGTAGTTGAATTTTCAACCAGCAATACAGATTTTCCTTTTTAATGAAAAACAGTTGAATTTAATAAAAAAAGACGAATTTCAACCAAAAAGATGAATTTTCAACGAAAAACGAAAAAGTTAAAAAATTAATTTTCAACAAATAAAATACGAATTTTCAACTATATTTCAAACAAAGAAGATTTTAATTTTTGAAAAAATCAGTTGAATTCAACTCTGAAAGTCGAATTTTTAACCAAAAAGATGATTTTTCAACCAATATGATAAATTTTCTATAAAAAAAGACGAATTTTCAACTGAAAAAGACGAATTTTCGGAAAAAATTGAATAGTTTAATTTCCAGTTAAAAAATCATTTCTCAACCAAAAAAAGAAAAAGAAGGAATTTTGTATAAAATAGTTCAATTTTTAACCAAAGAATTTAAAAAGAAATTGAAATGACTAATCTATAACCAAAAAAATTAATTTTAACCAAATGAAGTGTCTGAACGTACCGAAAAAATCTGGCTATTTGTACCGAAATTTCGTTAAACTTAAAAAAAAAATTATTTTCAAAATATTAATTTTCTAGAAAAAAATATGAATGTTCAACAAAATACATTAATTTTCAAGCGAAGGAATAAATTTTCAACCAACAAGATGATTTTTTAAATTAAAAATTGGAATAGTTAATTTTGTAGCCAAAAACTGAATTGTCTCCCAAAAAGTTGAATTTTCAAGTAAGGAAAATTATTTGAAACTAAAAATAGAATACAAAGTTTTCATGAAAAAAATTAATTTTCAAAATATTAATTTTCTACCAAAAAAGACAAATTCTCGACAAAAGACATTAATTTTCAACCAAAAAGATTTATTTTTCAACTAAAAAGATTAATTATCTGCCAAAAAAGTCGAATTTTCAAACAAAAAAATGAACTTTCAACCAAGAAGATGAATGTTCTACCAAGAATCAAATTTTCACCCAAATAGTTGAATTTTCAACTAAAGAAAATTATTCTCAACCAAAAATAGAATAGTAAGTTTTCATTCAAAAAAATTAATTTTAAACCAAAACAAATTTTCATTTATAATCAAAAACAGTTGAATTTAATTAAAAAATATGAATTTCCAACGAAAAAGTGGAATAGTTAAATTTACAATTAAAAAAAATTAATTTTCAAACAAAAATAGAATAGTTAAATTTGCACTAGAAAAAATTAATTTTCAAGATTAAAAATATATTTTCAACCAACAAGATGAATTTTTAACTAAAAATTGGAATAGTTAATTTTGTAGCCAGAAATCTCAATTCTCAACAAATAAAAAAAAGGATTTTTAACCAAAAAGATGAAATTTCAACCAAGAAGATGAACGTGCTACCAAAAAATACATAATTTTCTAAGCAAAAATAGAATAGTTAAATTTGCACTTTAAAAAATGAATTTTCAACCAACAAGGTGAATTTTTAACTAAAAATTGAAATAGTGCATTTTTTAGCCAAAAAACTGAGTTCTCAACAAATAGAAAAAAATTAATATTTACCAAACTATTTCAATCTTCAACCAAACAGATGAATTTTTAAGTAAGAAGATTAATTATCTACCAAAAAATACGAATTATCTCCCAAATAGTTGAATTTTCAACAGAGGAAAATTATTTTCAACCAAAAATGGAAAACTCAGTTTTCATTTAAAAAAATTTATTTTCAAAATATTAATTTTTAACCAAAAAAGACGAATTTTCAACAAAGTAGTAAAATCTTTAACCAAAGAAATAAATTTTCAACTGAAATCATGAATCTTCAACCAAAAAAGAAGGAATCGATAACAAAATAATTCAACTTTTAACCAAGTAGTTTAATTTTAAACCAAAACAAATTTTCATTTATAATCAAAAACAGTTAAATTTAATAAAAAAATATGAATTTGCAACGAAAAATGGAATAATTGAATTTATAATTGAAAAAATCAATTTTAAACAAATAAAGAACGAAATTTCTACAAAATAGAAAAATTGTCAACCAAAAGAATGAATTTGCAACTAAAATGATGAATCTTCAACCAAAAAATAAATTTTTAACAAAGTAGTTCGTCGAAAACATAATACCAAAACTCAATTTCAATTAAGTATTTGAATTTTCAAACAAAAACAGATTTTCATTTTCAATCAAAAACAGTTCAATTTATTAAAAAAAAAGAATTCAACCAAAAAGATGAATTTTCAACGAAAAATGGAACAGTTAAATTTACAGTCAAAGAATCATTTCTCAATGAAAAAAAAAACAAGAATTTTCAAAATATTAATTTTCTACAAAAAAATATGAATGTTCAAAAGAATAACTCAGTTTGCAACCGGAGAAATAAATTTTCTCCCAAATAGTTGAATTTTCAACTAAAGAAAATTATTCTTAACCGAAAATAGAATACTAAGTTTTCATTAAAAAAAATCAGTTTTTAAGCAAAAATAGAATAGTTAAATTTGCACTTACAACAAATTATTTTTCAGCCGAAGAAATGAATTTTCAACCGAGAAGATGAATTTTTAACTAAAAATTGGAATAGTTAATTTTGTAGCCAAAAAACTGAATTATCAACGAAAAATTAATTTTCGAAAAACTATTTCAATCTCCAACGACATGGATGAATTTTTTAACTCAGAAGATTAATTATTTATAAAAAAAAGTCGAATTTTTAACAGAAAAAATGATTTTTTAACCAAGAAGATGAATGTTCTACCAAAAAATACAAATTTTCTCCCAAATAGCTGAATTTGCAACTAAAGAAAATAATTTACGACCAAAAATAGAATACTAAGTTTTCATTAAAAAAATTTAATTTTAAACCGAAACAAATTTTCATTTATATTCAAAAACAGTTGAATTTAATAATACAAAAAAAACTGATATTTCAACGAAAAATGGAATAGTTAAATTTACAATGAAGAAAATTAATTTTCAACAAATAAAAAACGAATTTTCAACAATATAGTAAAATTTTCAAACAAAAGAATGAATTTTCAACTAAAATTATGAATCTTCAACCAAAAAAATGAATTTTTAATAAAAGTTGAATTTTCAAAAATGAAAGAAAATTTATATTTTTTGGTTGAAAATTTAATTAATTGGCTAAAATTTAAACTTATAATTTAAAAATCAATTATCAATCATGTATTTTTTTTTAAATTCGTCTTTTTGTTGGAAAATTAATCTTTAAGGCCATGTGACGAGTGGGTCACGTGACGGGATTACTACCTTACCGACACTTGTTTTATTTGTAAACTTATGTTCACACGAATAGCCACATCGAGTTGAAAATTTGGGATAATAAATAAGAAGCACTAAGAAATGCAGCTCTGGTCCAAAATTTTAATAATTATGAAAAAAGCAGAACAAAAAAATTATTTACAAAAAAAACTTTTTTCATAATTATTAAAATTTTGGACAAAAGCTGCATTTCTTAGTGCTTCTTATTTATTTTCCCAAATTTTCAACTCGATGTGGCTATTCGTGTGAACATAAGTTTACAAATAAAAAAAGTGTCGATAAGGTAGGAATCCGGTCACGTGACCCACTCGTCACATGGCCTTAAATGGATTAAATATAAATTTTGATAACTCGTACAGTTGGAACTCAAAAATGGGATAGTTAACTTTTCAGACAAAAAAATTGTTTACACAAAAAAAAGAATATTCAACAAAAATGTTCGATTTCCGTCCAAAAAAGATGGCATTTCAGCCATACAGAATAAATTTACATCCAAAAATAGTCGGAAAAATTATGTTGAATTTTGTATACTACGTCAGTTTATTAAATATATAATGAAAATTCAAAAAATTTTAAGGGCATGTAACACTTATCCGATTCCTACTTTACCGACATTTTTTTTATCATATCCATGCCACGCAAAATAAGATATCGAGCTGAAAATTTGGATAAATAAAGAATCGAGACTAAGGAACGTTCATTAACTAATAAATTTTCACAATTACAACAAAATAATAATTTTTGAAAATTTTGTTGTATCTGTGAAAATTGATTATAACAAGCTTTCCTTAGTCCCTTTTCTTTATTTTCCCAAACTTTCAGCTTAATATCTAATCTCGTGTAGAATTGGTAAGATCCAAAAAAAGTCGGTAAAGTAGGAAACGGATAAGTGTCACATACTCTTAAGGCCATGTGATGAGTGGGTCACGTGACCAGATTCCTACCTTACCATCCACCCAATTTGTTCGTTTTCCGAAAAAGGGAAATTCCCTATTTTTTGAAAATTGTTTAAACAGTTATTATTTGTGTAAACCATGTTTTTTTTCCAGTAAATCATAAATAGCCAAATCGATTTGAAAAAATAACTATCCATGATGAAACCGAAAAGAAGAAAAGATTTTTGAAAAACAATAGGGAGAACTTCTTTTTCTGGAAAACGACCAAAATCGAGTCCCAAAAATCCAATGTAGAATTTTTATATTTTTAACAAACATTAATTCATTGATTTATTTATTAAGAATAAATTCAATAATTAAGAAACATTTGGATTAAATTTTAAAAAGATTTACATTTGAAAACTTAAGTTGTAAAGATGTAAAAATCATAATTTTTAAATTTGGATGATTTTGGAAATCAAAAGTCAAGTTCTCAATTCTAAATCTTCAAAATTAAATAAATTTATAATGTTAATTATCACAACTAAATAATTCTTAATTGTGAATTTATAAAATTAAGAATTCTTCAATTTTACCTATTTTAGTTAAATTCTTCAATTTTAAAGATGTTTACCACATAACAAAATTTATTTAAATGATTCAAATAAAATATAGAAATCTTCATTATCTACAGACGGCTATCTGTATGCAACCCATCATACAAGCATGAATCCACGTGTGTCCAAGAAATAAAAAATTTAAAATTAACCTTAAAATTATAAAAGGAAAGTTGAAATTTCGATACATAGCTTCTTAAATGAGGCCATGTGATGAGTGGGTGACGAGGCCAGATTCCTACCTTACCGGCACTTTTTTTATTTCTTAACTTATTTCCACCCTAAGCGCCACATCGAGTTGAAAATTTGGGATTATAAATAAGAAGCACTAAGAAAGGTGGGTCTCGTCCTGAATTTTTATAATGATGAAAAAAGTTTTTTTTTTGTAAATATTTTTTTTTGCTTTTTTCATGATTAATAAAATTTAGGACCAGACTCACCTTTCTTAGTGCTTCGTGTTCATTATCCCAAATTTTCAATTCGATGTAGCTATTCGTGTGAAAATAAGTTGGGAAATAAAAAAAGTGTCGGTAAGGTAGGAATCCGGCCACGTGACCCACTCGTCACATGACCTTAAATAAAAGTATTCTGGATATTTAAAAAGTATACATGGCATATGTATTATGTAAACAAATTAATATTCTGTATTAATTGGAATGAATTCTGTTACTGAATAAAACTAATAAAGTAGAAATCTACTATTAGGATTGGTAATAATTTTTTTTTGGGAATCCAAAACGCATGGGGAAAATAGTTATGAAAAAAAATAGTTTGTCTGAAAAAGATCACTTTCAATTTTTCGAAAACTTTTACGTGGAAAATTGAGTTAAGGGCATGTCACACTTATCCGATTCCTACTTTACCGACATTATTTTTTATTCATATCAATTCAACACGAAATAAGATATCGAGCTGAAAGTTTGGGGAAATGAAGAAATGAGACTGAGAAAAGTTTATGTACTAATACATTTTTATTACTACAAAAAACAAGTTTCAAAATTTTTGTTGTAATTGTAAAAATGTATTATATGAATGTTCCTTGGTCACTTTTATTTATTTTCCCAAATTTCCAGTTTTATATCACATCTCGTGTGGAATTGGTATGGTCCACACAAAAATTGTCGATAAGGTAGGAACCGGATAAATGTCACATGCCCTTAATTGTGCATATCCTGTGAAAATTCTTGTTTCAAGCTCTAAAACAAGTCTTAATTATTATTAAAGTCTTATTATTATAATTATTGAAAGAACATGTAAATCATGTAAAAAAATGTGACTAAAAATTGTATCTGTAAAATTACACAGCATCATTGAAATTTTCATTAAAAAATTAGCAGTGCAAGAATTTATCCGATTGGATTACATTTATTCACGAATTTTCTTTTTTTTCAACAAGGAAAAAGATTTTCCAAAAAAAATTTGAAATTGGAAAATATAGAATAACAAATTATTTCATTTTCAAAAATTAAAGGTATCTAATATGAGACATTTTTTAAAATAATTCAATTTTGATGATATACAATATAACACTTTTTAATTTGAACGATTTATAATTGGCGGTTCCACAATTTTGAAGATTTACAATAAAAAGTCTTTCCATTTTAAAGATGCATAAATCAAAATTCTTGAATTTGAATAATTTTGGAAATCAAAAGTCAGGTTTTCAATTCTGAATCTTCAAAATTGAAGGCATTTTCAATGTTAATATTGTTAATCATCACGATTACAGAATTTTTAATTTAATTGATAACAATAATTTAATAATTTATTAAAATTTAATAATCATTTAATTAAATTAAAATTTAAATGTATACAATGTTGGAGATATACAAATCGAAATTCTTCAATTTTAAAGATTTCAGTTTAGAATTCTTCAATTTCAAAAATGTATAAAAAAATTCTTCAATTTTGAAGATGTATAAATAAAAATTCTTAAGATGTGATGATTTTGAATAAAAAAAGTTTAAAGTTTTCAATTCTAAATTTTGATAATTTATTGTGTTTTTCTAAAAAAATTAGGTTGATAATAAAAAATATATATATATAAAAAGTAATAATGATGATAAAAAATGTTTAAAAATCAAATTAAAATTTTAACAAAAAAGGTAGTCTTCAACCAAATAGTTGAATTTTCAACTAAAAAAGATAGATTCTCAACAAAAATTCATTATTTGATATTTAAATCAAAAAAAAATTTTCTTTAAAAATATAAACCAGTTGAATTAATCCAAAAAAGATTGATTTCCTATCAATTTCATTTTTGATAAAAAAAATATTGAAAATTTTCCAAAAGAAACCAATCTTCTACAATAAAACATTATTTTTTAACCCAAAAATATGAATTTTCCACAAAAATGTTCATTTTTAACCGAATATATGGATTTGCTTACAAGAAGATTAATTTTCTACCAAAAAATACAACTTTTTAACTAAAATGATGATTCTTCAACCAAAATAATGACTTTTCAATACAGTAGTTCAACTTTCAACCAAGTAGTCGTATTTCAACCAAAAAAGGTGATTTCTTAACAAAAAATGTAATAGTTGATATTTAAATTTAAAAAGATTTTAATTTTAAACAAAAAATAGTTTAATTAATAAAAAAATTTCAACAAAATAGTTGAATCCTCTACGAAAAAAAAATGAATTTTTGAATAAAAGTATTAATTTCTTGCAGAAAAAGACAACATTTCAACAAAATGGATACATTTTCAACCAGAGAAGTGAATTTTGAATTAAAATAATAAATCTTCAATAAGAAAAGTGAATTATTTTTTTAAAGAGTAGGTAAACTTTTAACCAAGTAATTGAATTTTCAACAAATAAAGATTTTTCACTGAAGAAAGAAAAAGTTACCTAAATTGTTGAACCTTGAAGCCAAAAGACGAATTTTCTCTACAAAACTTGAAATTACAAAAAAAAAATATGACTTCAGCAAAAAATTATTTTTCCACGAAACTGATGTATTTTTAACTAACAAAAATGAAATTTTAAACCAAGAAAATCATTTTTATTGCCAAAGAAGGAGAATTTCCAACTAAAACAGATCAATCTTAACAAAATGTAAAAGTTACATTTTCAGTTAAAACTTAATTTTAAACAAAAAACAAAGACTTTTCCACTAAACAGTTGAATTTTTAACCAAAGACATGAACCTTCGATAAAAAAAAAATTCAACCAAAGCGATGAATTTTCAATTAAAAATATAACTCTTCAAAAAAAAAAAATGATTTCTCAACGAATTGATTTTTTTTACCAATTTTTCTATCAAAGCGGATGAATTTATAAATCAAAAGGATAAATTTAAAAAAAAATAGTTGAATTTCCTGTTAAAAAAGATTTAAGTTGATTTTTCACGAACAAAATATGAATTTTTAACCAAGAAATTAGTTTTTACAACAAAAAAATGGAATTTTCAATAAAAAAGACGAATTTTCACTCAAAATTTTGAAAAAATAGTTAAATTTTCATCCAGAAAAGATTCCAGTTGACTTTTCAAGATCAAAATATGAATTTGTTAACAAAAAATAAGTTTCTTCGAACAAAATTGAATTTTTTATTCAAAAAGATGAATTTTTCCAACAAAAAGCATTTTTAACGAAATAGTTGAATTCTCTACCAAATAGTTGAATTTTTATCCAAGAAAGATGAAATTTGTACTAAAACAGATAAATTTTTAATAAGAAAATGAAAATTTTTTTTTAAAGTTGAACATTCACCCAGAAAAGCTTTCAGTTCATTTTTTAACGCCAAAATCTGAATTTTGAACAAAAAGTAAATTTTCTACGAAATAGTTAAATCTTCAACAAAACAGTGGAATTTTCAAACAAAAGTATGACTTTTTAACAAAATATTTTTATTTTCAACCAAACAGTTGCATTTTTATCGAAGAAAGATGAAATTTCTCTTAAAACAGATGAGTTTTGAATTAAAAAAAAAATTTCCAAATAATAGTTGAATTTTCATCCAGAAAAGATTTTAGTTCTCATTTCAACACCAAAATATTAAATTTCACCAAAAAGTAAATTTTTTACAAAATAGTCAAATTGTCAACACAACAGCAGAATTTTCAACCAAAAAGTTGAATTTTCGACCGAAAAACAAAAATGAATTTTTGATCCAAAAAGACGAATTTTTTTAACCAAGAGGGATGAATTTTTAACGAAATAGTTGAATTCTCTACCAAATAGTTGAATTTTTATCCAAGAAAGATGAAATTTGTACTAAAACAGATGCATATCTAATAAAAAAAGGACAAATTTTTTTTAAAAAGTTGATTTTTTACGAGATAGTTAAATTTTAAACAAAACAGTAGAATTTTCAACCGTAAGTATGACTTTTCAACAAAATTTTTTTATTTTCACCCAAACAGTTTTTATCCAAAAAAGATGAAAATTCTCTTAAAAAAGATGAATTTTTTATCAGAAATTTTTTTTAAAATAGTTCAATTTTCATCCAGAAAAGACTTCAGTTCTCTTTTCAACATCAAAATATTGAATTTAACCAAAAAGTAAATTTTCCACAAAAGTTAAATTTTCAACAAAACAGTAGAATTTTCAAACAAAAAGTATGACTTTTCAACAAATTTGTTGAATTTTGAACCAAACAGTTGCATTTTTATCCAAGAAGGTGAATTTTGAAATCAGAAAAACAAATTTTCAAGAAACAGTTGAATTTTCAACCGGACAGTTGCATTTTCATTCAAGAAAGATGGAATATTTCTTTTGAAACAGATGAAATTAAAAAAAAAAACTGCAGAAAAATAGTTGAATTTTCCTCTAAAGAAAATTTCAGTTCACTTTCCAACACTAAAATAAGGATTGTAAACTATAAGTTAATTTTCTGCTAATTAGTCGAATTTTTAACCAAAAAGTATGATTTTTCAAGAAAATAGTGGAATTTTCAACAAAACAGTTGAATTTTTGTCCAAGAAAAATGAAAATCTGGCTAAAAAAAGAGGAATTTTTAAATCAAAAAGACAAATTTTCAAAAAAAGAGTAGAATTTTCATCCAAAAGGATTTCAATAGACTTATCTGCAGAAAAATACAAATTTCAACCAAAAATTAAATTTTCTAGGAAATAGTTAAATTTTCAACAAAACAGTTGCATTTTTCATCCAAAAAAGATTTCAGTTGACTTATCAGCAACAAAATATGAATTTAAAGCAAAAGGTTAATATTATACGAGAAGGGTTGAATTTTCATCCCAAAGAGACTAATTTTTAACAGAACAGTTGAATTTGCAAAAAATGATGCCTTTTTAAAAAAATTGTTAAATTTTCAACCAGATAATGAAATTTACAATAGCAAGAGAAGATCTTTTTTCTGAATAAATTTAATTTGAAAAATATTTCGAATTGTTTTGACAAAAAGTAGGAATGAAAAATATTTAATTTCGAAAGAAAGGGCCAATAATTTATACATTTTCAATTTAGGGACCATTGAATTTAAGATTCTCCACACTTGAGATTCCTTCTAACATGTGGGTTCGTGCATAATAATCAACAAAGTCGACAAAAAGCTTCAATTATACCGACTGGAGACTTTATCTTAGCAGCTTTACATACGCACTTGTACATACATCACATCCTCTTAAAACGGTCACGCTTCACACACCGGGGTCCCGGGGTCGCTTTCTGAGAATCACTATATGCATGTTAAAAAAAAAAGTCAGAGCAAGGAATAAAATACAGTAACTCTTTCCATGGTCAGCGATGAGAGAAATTTATTTTTTATATTTTTATTTTATTTATTATTGTAGTTTTCCTCCCTCCCCCCTCCATTCAACGAACAATTCAATTTACAATTGATTTCAAATTTAAATATATTGCATTTTCAACCAAAGAGTTCAACTAACAAGCAGGAAAGTAAAGAATTTTCAAAAAAATTTTAACTTTGAACAAAATAGTTAAAATTTCAGGACAAAAAGATTATTTTTTTTACGACAATTGAATTTTCAATAGTTCATCTTAAACCATAAAAAATTTTCGATCAATAGAAGAATATTCAGCACGTTGAATTAGACGAAAAAAAGGTAAATTTTTAACAAAATAGTTAAATCCTCAATCAAACAGATGAATTTTCTTTCATGAAAAATTAATTTTAAACCAAATAGGTGAATTTTCGACTAAAGGGGATATTTTTTTAACCAAAAATAGAATCGTCAAATTTTCAGTTCAAGAAATTAATTTTCCACAAAAAGAAACAAATTTTCTAAAAGATGAATTAAAAAAAAATAATTTTTAGCCAAATAGTCGAATCCTCAACCAAAAAGTTGATTTTTCAATAAGCAAGATTAATTTTCTACAAAATATTTGAATTTTAACTTATAAAGGATTTCCAACAAAAAATGGAAAAATTATATTTTCAGATAAAAAATTAAATTTTAACAAAAAAAGACTACTGATTAACAAAAAAATTAAATTTTCAAGCAAAAAGTTTATTTTTCCACCAAGAGCAAGAAAATTAATTTTGAATCAGAAAAGACGAAATTTCAATTAAATTGTTGAATTCTGAGGCTAAGAAGATGAATTTTCTGCAAAAAATAAGGAACTTAATTCTACTAAATAGTTAAATTTTCAAAAAAATAGTTCAATTTTCAACTAAGAATACGATTTTTTAATCAAAAAGTTCATTTTCAAGCAAATACTTTGTTTCTTTGCCAATTTGTTGAATTTTCAAGTCAAAAAGACTAATTTTTTACAAAAAAGTTCCATTTTAAATCCAGAAATGTGAGTCTTCAATGAAGAACTTAATTTTACCAAATAGTTAAATTTTCAAAAAAAATAGTTCAATTTTCAACTAAAAATACGATTTTTTAATTTAAAAATTCATTCTCAAGCAAATACTTTGATTTTTGAC
>CAKNXH010057572.1:49707-76721 GCA_932178445.1 Andricus quercusramuli | reverse complement strand
TTATGACATACGCTTAGCCCTATCCTAGAGTGGTTGACTCAGTCATTTAAAATTTCAACAACTAATTTTTTCCGTGTAGGGAACAAAGTTTTATCGGAAAAAGTTCTTCATTTCCGGAAAAATCAATTTTCAATGAGACAGTGTCACAGTCTGACAGACGATTTTTCGCTTTCAGGTACCCAGGTGCGAATTGTCGGTCGGGCCATGGTTGGCCCAACCTTTGTAAGGTCGGCCCAACTTTGTGAGCCAATGGTCGGGCCAACCAACGTAATGATAACGCATGCCGTCCCTATTTTACACAGTTGGGCCAACAATATTTGCCATGGTTGAGCCAACCGCGGAATACAAGGTTGACATACCATTGGTTTACAAAGTTGGCCCTACATTGGGAGGAAGCGTTGGTTAACCAACGCTTCTTCTGCGAATTGATCGTCGGTCCACGGTCAGGCCAACTATTAGGATGATGCCGGCCCAACCCTGGACAACAATGTGGGGCCAACTTTGATGTTTGAAGGTTTGTACTAAATAGGTGGAAATAGACAAAATAAGTATTCAAAAAATAAATAATGATTGATGGCGAGTATTTTGACTATCAATGCTAATGGTACCTTTTGAATGAATACATATATTACATTTTTAAACATTATATAACAAATAAAATTTCTAACGCTACGGGGTTTCGAACCTACATCTATACCTGAATCTATCGCCTGGCAGTCGGGAGTCTTACCCATTACTCTATACCTGAAGAATTGAAATTCAATGAAAAAACCATCCTCATAAGGCACAGCTCAGAGCAGTTGAAAAGAAACAATTTTTTATTTCCTTTTTCTCATTAATTTTTTTAATATTATGCGACATCATGTAGATGTGCAATGAATTAACTGTTAAAGGAAATATAAATGGAATAATTTTTAAATAAATAATTTAAACCGATTACAACACATTTTTTCAACATTTTTGTTTCAATTTTTTTAAACAAATTTTTTGTTTCAGACATTTTTCTTCGAACAATTTTTGTTCTAAAATTTTTTTTCAAAAATTTCGTATCAAAAAATTTGAAAAAAAAATTCTTTTCATCATTTTTTATACAATTTTTTTCCAACATTTTTTTTTGGCGCCCACTTTGACTAATTTTTCTTCGTGTAAAATTTTGGTTATTCGCGTTTTAGGCCACTTTACAGCTTTTGATAATGACATAAAATGTCATTTTTATTGAGCATTTGAAATTTGCATCGACGGAACTTAGAAATTTTATCACGGAATTGTCGTTCTAGCCATGGTTGGCCTAACCTTTGCCAGCGTAATGATAACGCATGCCGTCCCTATTTTACACAGTTGGGCCAACAATAGTTGTCATGGTTGAGCCAACCGCGGAATACAAGGTCGGCATACCATTGGTTTTTAAAGTTGGCCTGACTTTGTGAACAAATGGTCAGGCCAACCAGCGTAATGATAACACATGCCGTCCCTATTTTACACAGTTGGGCCAACAATAGTTGTCATGATTGAGCCAACCGCGGAATACAAGTTTGGCATACCATCGATTTTCAAAGTTGGCTCAACATTAGGAAGAAGCGTTGGTTAACCAACGCTTCTTCTGCGAATTGATCGTCGGTCCACGTTCGGGCCAACTATTAGGATGAAGTCGGCCCAACCTTGGACAGCAATGTGGGACCAACTTTTATTTTTGAAGGTTCGTACCGAAGAGTCGGGCCGACCGTAGTTTTATGGTTATTTTGAGCCAATTTTCGAAAGCTCAAACTACCGTCGACCCAACCTTGGGCCAGAGTTGGACCGACGGTCGACAAAAGTGAGGTTACTTGCAGTGGATAATATTACACCGATGGTCGGGCCAACTATCGCCCAGAGTCAGGCCGACCGTTGTGTTATGGTTATTTTGAGTCAATTAACCAAAGCCCAAACGACCGTCGACCCTACCTTGGGCCAAAGTTGGACCGACGGTCGGCAAAAGTGAGGTTACTTGCAGTGGATAATATTACACCGATGGTCGGGCCAACCATCGTCCAGAGTCAGGCCGACCGTTGTGTTATGGTTATTTTGAGTCAATTAACCAAAGCCCAAACGACCGTCGACCCTACCTTGGGCCACAGTTTGGCCGACGGTCGGGTGAATTTTGAAAGCCATTGTTGGCTTCTAACGTTGGCCCAACTAAGGTGGCTTCGAACTGCTATAGTTGGGCCAACCTTGGTCAGCAAAATTCGGTGGCCAAAGCCGGCCCGACCTTCGGCCGACCGTCAACTCTGGTTGCCCACCCAAATTCGCACCTGGGTAGTGATAAAGAATAAAATTTACATGTGTTGTTATCGAACCATGAAGGTATTGAAATATATGCCTATCTTCAATATCATAAAAATGTTTAAACATTTTTATGATCAAATTTGATCAAAGAATTAATTTATTTTTAATGGATACGATAATGTAACTTTAAGGTATTACTAAGATAAAAAATACGGTTCCGAACAAATTCTTACAACACGATGTGTATTTGAATTATTGAGAATTTTCTAGCAAAAAAACAATAGACTTTCGGAAAATAGTTACTTCCTTTTACCTTCTTACCCGCTATATGTCGATAAAGCTGTTTTCAAAATGTACTATATTACAAATCGCCCACTATGAAAGAGCAATCACAATAGAGTTCCAGTTTTTCACAGTTCAGAGAATTTATTCCTGTATTCCTGGAAGAAAATAGTGAATAGAATGTTTATAATAAACGCTTAGAAATTTTTTAATTATCATAAGCAGTGCAAGTCCTTTATTATTGAGATTTTGAACTATTTGCCTCAGTAATTATTTGTACGTTCGATTCCCTGAAGGAACTGTAATCACTTTTCAAGATTTTTGTTTCAACAAGAGATTCAATGTCGTGATTTATTCCTGCACGGCGAAAAATGAGATTGAAAAGCTCCATATTTAGTACACAAATTGTTTAATGATTACCAGATTTCAGGAATAGATGCAGAAGACACGTGAAGGATTGTGAAACATTAAATCATTAAAAATGTGTATCTCTCCTGCATAGAACATTATCTTTTAATACTATAAAGTTATTTTATACACTTCGTACATTACCACCTACAATGAAAGTGCTTCAACCATTGCAAAATGAAAAACTAAAGTCTCTCCTAAAAAGTCTGTTTTCTCAAAAAAGAATAGAAAGCATAAATGACTATACTTTCTAGAATCAATAATGGAAATCTATATATCGTGTCTCAGTTGTCGGAGGAACCAAGTCTTAATCGAAGTATAGATTATAGTCTTCTATTGGGAACTCGACTGAGTTTACAGCAGTCCAGTAACCATTCCTGGAACGAGTGTACAAGGCCGTAGCCAGAAGAATTTTTCGGAGAGGGATATACAGCATACAAAAATTTCGGATGGAGGATATGCAGCCGCACAGAGGAGAGTATACGTATATTATGCACATGTTTCAAGAATTTCGGAGGGGGATCAAACCCGCCTTATCCCCCCTGACTACGGCCTTGCGAGTGTATGCAGAGCACTTGGTTCCCGAACATTGCCCCCCCCCCCCAACCCCTCCATCGACGCACAGCTCTTCCATGGTTCATTCCAATCGTTTCAATTCCAGGATACTTAGGTCACCCAAAATACATTCATGGCAATATAAGAAAGCCCGAAAAACATAAAAAATCTCTAAGAAATCAATTATACATACAATGTAAAAAACGGTGATATTAAAATATTCAATAATTTTAAACAAAGAAACACTTTGTGAAGTTTTCTTTTTAATTACATTAATTGAAAAGGAATGTTAACATACTGCAATGAAATAATTAAGACTCTAGTTACTATTACAATTTTATGTTGAAAAGTAATTCGCCCCCAAGCACGCCAACATATATTTCGTTTCTACGGTGCAGCGTAAGCGAGAGGAGAGATTCTTGCGCGCGTCTACCACCGCTCCCGCTCTCTAGGAGAAATAATGGTGGACGCGGAACATGTGTTCCCGGAGGAAATTTTTTCGAGTTGAGTATGTCTTTTTTATGGAGTTGAACACGTAAGACGTATACTGTTCTTACTTCTTTGACTTTGTTCAGGAAAATATAGCACCATTTATTTACCCTTTTATACCCTTGTGCTCCCTTCAGTAAAGATGCATTTCGTCGTATACGCCAACGAAGTTATAAAAAATTTGCGACATCTCGAAAGTTGCATCAAATTGCAATATTTGTACACTCGCAGCGAGCCTTAGATATGATTGTTTTACTTCAAATTTTCAAGAAGCATTTTTGAGGATATTGAGAATAGATTTATAAAAAAAAGTGTTCATTTTTTTATTCATAAGTAATTACAAAAATGAGTAAAAATGAACTATTTCAAACCAACAGCAGCTTTACTCGTAAACTGCAGAATTCATGGCACCTAAATTGATGTCAAAGTGGCTTATTGTTAGAGTTTTAGGACTTCCAGTTGCAGGCTCGACCATGAAGCTCCCTGCTACAGGCCCAAACCTGTAGCTAGCACATATCCCAAATTTTGTCGCTCTTTCTGGAGAGCAAACAAATTTTGTCACAATACCCGAATCCTAGGGGGACACTTGACTTCAATGAGTTAAGAAGCAGAGTAATGACACTAAAACTGTCGCTTAAATTAAATCTCAGGGCTCGCTGCAGGCTCTCTTGAGACTTTTCTATTTTAATTCGCGCCTCAAGAGAAAACTTCAAAATACTGCACGGAGTACTAAAAATTATTTTGTTTCAAAATAAAAAAATATGTATTCATTTGTTTCCACGAGATCACGATTTGGCGAATGCGCCTGTCAAAAATTTAAAAATGGATATTTTTGGGCTACCCTAATATCCGTCGATGACCAAGTTGCGGGAATGTGTACTCCACTGAATCTGAAACATTATTGGGAATCGCTCAGGTCGAATACGCCACCTGGTGATGAAATTTCAAAGTTGTTTTGACGGGTGACATTCTACTAGTAAACATGTTAGAGATACCCGGATAAGACATATATTTAAAAATAATCAGATTTTTTGTATTACTTCGGGTAATTCTAGGGTCTTCCAAAATGAATATTGAAAGTGGAATGCGTTTTGAATCAAGAGCTACTAAAAAAGTAAAGCTTTCTGTTGTGTTTTTGGCTGCAATAGTATGGCCCGACGAGAGCCTACTGTAATATTTCACAACTTTCCTTCAGAAGGAGAAAATTTTGTGGATATTTTTTGGAAAATAGGAATTTTAGAGAAAGTGGATAGAAGAAAAGCCTGGGAAATATCCCTAAAAATGGGAAAGAAAGTCACTCCTCGTTTGCAAGTTTGTTCCTTGCATTTTCAAAAGGACGACTATATATTACCAGGTAAGTTGGTTCACATAATTTATTATAATTTTTTGAATTGATAATAATAATGATATGTTAAACTAAGGTGTGAAACATAAATGTTTATATGTTCTATAAAAAAGTGTTTATAACAAAACCAAGTTTCGTTATAAACATTTAAATATAATCACATTACAATCATATCCATTATAACCTCAAAATTGTAGTGTTTACATGTTTCAAAATAATTTGACAATATATTGCCAAAAATACGTAAGCCACGTTTTTATTTACAAAGAACATTTTATGTCTTTGCAGATGCAGCTGCTTCGAAAATATGTTTGAAGAAAACTGCAGTTCCATCGTGCAATTTACCGAAGTGTTCTGTGGACGTTCCCAAAAATCAAAAAGTAAAAAGAGCTAGAGAAGAAAGACACCTTCAGCGAAGCAACAAATAGAAATATAAAGAAGAAAAATTACCTGGTATGAATCTAGAAATAGATGCAATTCAGACGGAAACGAAGGAGCAAGAATTGATATGGTAGAAAATTCTGATATAAATTTTAACGAAGAGGATGTGGGTAGTCATGAAAATTCTGATGAGTATCTTTCGCCAAAGCTCGTAGAAATAGGTGTTCAAATCAAAAGCGGGGACTTGATGACGTTCGATTTCTTGTCATTTATTGAAGCTGATCAAGAATTAAGTACTATAACGGGAATTACAAGCTTTAAAGTACTGGATACTACTGAGAAAATAGTGAAATTAGTTGAACCGCGTTCATACAGTCCACTCAGTAAACTAAGTCTACGACATAAAATTGTACTAATATATGTTAAATTGAAACAGAATAAAAGTTATGCGGCAACGGCAGTTTTCTCAAGGGTTGTTCAGACCGATACTGTTAAAAAGTATTTAATCGCATGATAGACGTTTTGAATGCCCATCGACGTTCCCTTTATACCTGTAACTAGACTAGCAAGTAGACCAGCTAAAAGGGGATGAATTGATAGTTTTTGATTGCGCGTGAATCCCGTTTTCTGATTCATCTAAATGAATTGGAACGCATTCAAATGAATTGAGACCGCGCGAATTGAATGCGTGTGAATTCATATGAATGCGTGGTCAAGGTCAATACATGAAAAAAATTACAAAAAAGTATATTCTTTAAGACTTAAACCAGCGATCCCTCGTGTAGCCAATATTTGAAATTGAAATTAATAAAATTTATCTCGTAGACGGATTGAAATACGCCAAAAAAATACAACATGTTTGGATTCAGCTCTAGAATAGTATGTTAGTACATAATTTACAAATACAGAAAATATATAATTGGTAAGTTCATAAATAAAAAATAGTGTGAATAATTTGATGTCAATTATAAAAAGGGATTGGGGTTTGTAGCTGTTAACTACTGTAAATCACTCCGCCCACCCGATACGTGACAGAAGCAATAGAACTATTATACGACCGTCGTATCACTATCAGTACAGTTTAGGTGCCGAAATCTGCACCGACAGTCCCTGAAAAGGAACCAGCATACCAATGCCGATCGATCAGGAAGGATTACCTACTCGATTCTTGGAATTGTACTCCCTATACTCTCCAGTCCCGTATTCGGGTAGATAACGAGAATGTACTGTACTGAAATTCCAACAGAAAAATTCTACCTCTTTTTTTGGCTCACAATGCACACATACACAAATATCAATTTTAGACAAAATTGGACAGTTTTCATTATACAATTGCGGTTACGTAGATACGAAAGATATTCTAAGAAAATTTACAACTATTTGTAGGAAGGAAATCATTTGCTCAGTGATTTACCAAACATTCTGAATTATTACTTATATTTATTGAATGCCATCATTTTTCAGTCGAATAATTTGAAAAATGAACTATTCTACAGTTAAAAATGTAAACTATTTCACACTTTAAGTATTTCAAATTGATCGACATTTAAATTGAAATTATAAAAAAGTGAGAATTTATACAATTCGTTATATACTCAAATGTTCCAAATTTGGCTATTTAAAAGCTTTAATAATGTTTTATTATTTTTAGGTTCTAATTTGAATAATTTTAAATTATAGAAATTTCAAATTAAAATTAAAATTTTTCACGAGTGTACAATTGTGAATATGAAGTGTTCAGAAATGAAGTGCACCGTATATATGAAGTATTTGCAATTAAAAAAGTTTAAACCACGCCCCAAAATTTTTAACGAGTTTTGTACGAACCAGTTAGTGAACAAAATGTTGAGTGTCCAGTCCGCACCCGCATTATCAAAGACATAATGGCTCTGATGCCTTTCTATCGGAACGGCACTATTTTTTTTTAAATTATGGTCCGGTCCCTTTTAAAATTTAAGGGTTGCCATTTCTCATATTCAAGGGTATTATAAGTTATTGGTTAATTTTTTGGTTACAATTATTCCTGAGAATAAGCCCTGCAAAGATGCCCTACCTGAAGATTATGAAACCTGCCGGCCTCGAAGCAGATTCACACTCTTTGCGAATCCTCTCTAGGACAGGTTCGATAGTCTCTTGGCCAACACTATAGTAGCCCCTAGCGAAATTATTTGCAGCATCTTCTTTACCGCTTATAAGAGTATTTGGATTGAACAAGTCTCTGTAGGCTCCTGTTCTAACCTCATCTATTACAGTAGGCTCTAAATCAACTAATATAGTTCGAGGTGTCAGCCTTCCAGCCTAAAATCCAATATTTATATTGTTAAATTATAATTTAATTGTAACTTAATTGTAACCACAAGTAAAACATTTTATAACTTCAGGATGACGTCATCAAATTGTTCTAGAATTTTAGTACAAGCTTTTATTGGGTGAATTTTTCGAGGTTTCAACTCACCTGCCCTGGTGAGAAAAATATCTGATGAGAATCTTCAACCATCCGATATCCCTGTTGCATAAAACCATCTGGTTTAATTCCATGCTCGAGACAAAATAATTCCCAGCATGCAGAAGCAACTTGTACTCCTGCTTGTCCAACAAAAATCGTTACAATTTCTCCAGACTTGCTCATTCTTGAGAGGTTACTTGCAAAAAGTTTTTCAAGATCAAATTTGATGGAGAATAAAGACGTAAAAAGAAATGGAAAATTGAATACTTGAGGTGAGTTTTAACTTTTGAAATGCATTTGCATAATAATTTTGAAATTTAACATTTATGTGAGTACAACATCTTTTTATGTTAAGATTGTTTTACATCGCTGTCAGAAAATTTTTTATACTATTTTGTTTTTATTTTAATTAAGAAGTCATGTTGTAAAAAAATTGAATGTGTTTCTAATAGAATTGTGTCTTGTTTCGTGATTTTTAAAGTATACATTACTCAATAACATGTTAATAATTTCAATTTTAAAGATTTCCAAAATCCATAATTTTAGAGTGGCAATTTGAACCATTTCGAATCAAAAGCGTGAAAAATTACAGAATTTAAACTTGCAACATTCAAAATGATGAAATTTCGAATTACATATATTGGGTTGAGCAGGGGGAGACTGAAAATACGTGGGTTATCGGTAGGAACCGATTAAGCAAAAATATTTATTTCCTTAAAAATGATTTTATCGAAAAACCACTAAAGCGTTACTAGCAATGTAGTGGTTTTTCGGAAACCAGTAGATTATTACAAACGATCCACTAAATTCTTATAGAAAGGTGAAAACATAACACTTTCCAAACATACTATGCAGGTCCCCCAAGCTACAATGTATTTTACCATGACAAAACTTCGACTAGATAATTTAAATCCCTATTGGCGAGGCGCTGCATTTGCCACATATACAAACAAACGCTGTCACTGATGTAGCAAACTAGGCCACGCCTCATCATTTGTTTAAATTGTCAAAAAGGTTCTCACTATTAAAAATAATTAATAAATGTATTTTTCGATGGTGTGGAGAACGGGAAGTGTATTTTGTAGAACGCGCAATATAAATTTCGTAGAAATTAGATGTTAACTTAACCAAATTGTGTGAAAAAATTGAGCATAAATATTTTTAAAATAGTACTAGCGCTATCATAACCATTCATGCCTCATAAATTTAAAGAAACAGACGTCGATTTTTACAGAGAATCCATTAATTTCAATTTGATCGCGATTATTGATAAAGGAGTAAATAATAATGAATAACAATAAATAAATATGTGTATTGATGGTGCAGAGATAAGGAAGTACATTTCATAAAGTCCTGAATATCATCTCTGTAAAAATTAAGTACTATAATATAGCAAAATTTCCTAGCGTTTATAAAAAGCATATAATAATGTTCTTTTATTGATGATGAAGAAATAAAATCAATGAATTTATTCAAAAAATTGTCAGTCGTTTTGTGAAATTTATGAGAGGGATAAAGAGTTACGACAAAGATGTTACGATAACATCAGTACTATTTTTGATAACTTTTCCTCAATTTGGCTACAAGATTTTGTTAAATTAACATATATATATATTTGTTCTACAGAATTGATATTGCGGGTTGTACAAAAGGCACTTCCTGCTCACCATGGTATCAAAATGTATATTTATTAATTATTTTAAGTTATTAATAAGCTTTGTCGGTAAAAAATGGGGATCGCGCGGCCTAGCTGGGCACATATTGTTGACACAGGGTTTCCGCGCGCGCGTGTTTATGAGTGTGTTTGTGTGCGCCAAATGGAGCGCTTCAGCGACAAGGCTTGAAACTACCTGCCCAAAACTTTTTCATGGTGAAATACATTGCAGCAGTGGGACTTCGGGGCCCTTTCACAGTTGAAAATCGAACGGACCTCTTTTTCTATTTGCAAAAGTGAGAAAAAGAGGCTTGTTCGATTTTTGACTTCTGACTCGGCCCCGGAGTCCCACTGCAGATTGGGGGCATTTTGGTTACACAGTTACATAGCCTCGAGTGTGCACATTGACTTTCTTCGGGTACACACGTTGTTGTCTTTATGCGGTTTCTGTGAATTTTGATTACAATGGAAGTACACTCGATCGTAGAAAATTTCAAGTGCAATTTGAATTCAAGTGTTATCGGACAGGTCAAATTAAACAGTTGAGACGATAATGGTCAGTGGTGACTCTTGAAGAATTACAAGAAGATTTGAGCAAATCAATACTATCACAAAATACGTTATTACGAATTGTGAAAATGAAAAGAGTTAAGCGTCGTGAATTGCAGGGCTATACGGAAAAAAATCGCATCTTCCATGACCTCCATAGTAAAAAGAATGGACGATCGAGTAGAAAAGCAAAAAGAAAATTCTGATCACCAAGATAGGATTTTAGAAGAGCACATAGTAAATTTCGAGCAAAATCTGTATACACTTAAAAATAAAACGGAAGAAGTTCTTACTGAACAGGCAGAACTTATTGTTACAAATATTAACAATCGGAAGCGTTTTCAAAATATTTGAGATTATCAACATGTAGGAACGGAGAATGGATAGGAATCAAGTGAAGAAAGACCTATGATGTTTCCTAGCGATTTCGATGAATATGTATTAGAGCGATGGACGTTAGAAGGAAGGACTATCATTTTGTAGTACGTAGTACATTCATGCTTGGAAGGTATCGCCAGAGAATGGTGGAACCTTGTAGCAACTACACATGGAAATGAAATCACATTAAGAGCACAATTCATTTCAAAATTCTGGAATGATAGTATTCGTTTTCAAATTAGTACTGATCTTCAATATGGTCTTTATCAAGGAAGATTATCAAAATCGGCATGTGCCATTAAAATGATAAATCACGCTAGAGATTTAATACCACCTCCACCTGAGTGTGAAATCGTCTCTAGATTGTCGAGATATTTTTCGGAAGAAATTCGTACTGCATATTATAGAGGTGGAAATAATTTCCAAAACTCTTATAGAAATTAGGAAGGATTGCCAGGTCATGAGAATGGAGGTTTTAGAAATTCTAGGTTTAAAACAAATAATCGACCTCGATATCGAGATAATGATCAATATATGAGACAGGAAAATAATCGATCTGGAAACAATTATTATTCAGGATGGTCATATAATGATTATCCACGTCAGAATTATCAAAATGAAGGATATTTCAAGCCAAACAACAGCGCTAATCAGAAAAATAATTCTTTCCATCCAATTCGATCAAATTTTGATTACGAAAATTCGCCAAATCATGGTTCATATCCAGATTATAATGATTGAAACAGAGCTCCGTACAATTATCAATCTCAAGTCGTTATCAACGGCTTGGAGGTAGAACCTAATTATTACAAAAGATTGGAAATAAGCAATAAATTAAAAATTAAAAATATCTATAAATATAGCAAGTTAGCAGTTAGGTCATGAACGTATGAATTCAATTTCATTAAACGCATTTGTTTAGGAAGGCGCTGATGATTATCAATTTCGTGAAATTGAAGAATTATAAATAGATTTTTTAAGAAGGGTTCTTGAGTTTGGGGGTATCAATCGATATATATGTAAATATAAGATTTAAATATCGACATGATATTCTCACAGATTAAATTTTTTTCATTTTCTATGAATATTACTAAATACTTTACGTTCCAGGTAGCGTTAGTTGATTGACGATGTCGCTAAATATATATATATATATATATTTTTTTTTTTTTTAATCGCATAGATCTTTTTGAAGATAAAAGCTCTATCCGTTTAGAGGCAGGTGGGGCGAAGGGATGATTCACGAAATCATTCGATCAGACGATCGATTGCGGGCGCCATCAGCTAATAAGTGGAGATAGCGTGGGACCAATGCACCTAACATATTCATCTCGGCATCGGTACCAGTGGAGTATGGACCTCTCAATCGAGGTTCTACAAGGAAGGAGGTCTTTTGGTCTTTTATTGATCTACCTGTCATTGGAGACAGAATTTTGAATCGAATGAGCGTTATTCAAGCGACGCCAACGCCACTCTCAACATATTCTCATGTTTCAAGTAAAACCTCCGTTCAACAAACCATCCTCATTGTGCATGTTTGCATTCAGTACATAAGAAATTAAACAAATGACAATGTACTGTGTAAAACTTTCATTGTGACGACCTTGCACTTCATCTCACGATAAAGACCTCGCTGTACATAGTTGCATTAGCTACTGAAATTTTAATAGGAGATTTTCCTTTGATTTAAAAAAAAAAAGAATAGATCCAGAAAAAAATTCGTGACAAATTTAAAATTTATCTCACGATAAAGACCTCGTTGTGCGAAGGAAGTTTGGTTCTTGATTTAATATTGGAGGAGAATCCGATTTGTCTGTTTTCGTATGAGAGCGATTTTCTAAATTCATTTCAATCATTTCAAAAGTACGCAATCATCTCTTCATTGAGTGAATCCACAGTTGCAATTTACTGGGCAGGACAAAGTAAACGCAAGTTGAACGAATGTCTCTATGATAATCAACGTCACTGATACAAGTTTAAAGAACAACACTGCTATTGCTGAAAATGAACATAATTTTTAGTAAATTCGAGTAAATTTGAGATCATTTTACTAAAATCAGCCAAATGCAGAGATAATTAAATTGAGAGTATTAGTAAACACAAAATGGATCCCTGGTCAGAAATATGATAATGTTACACAGTGCGTGAATCAAAGACTATCACCAGATAATTCTTCAGCATATCGTAAATTGGATTTGAGTGAACCAGCTCGATGAAGTACTCGTCCCGGAATACGCCACCTTGACACAGAATCATAGTCCCCTTTTTCTACAAATCCGTTTGGGGGGAGGGGGGGAAGAAGCTGAGAAAACAGAGTATAAAGGTAGGCGAGCTGTTTTTCCAAATTCCAGATCCTTTCCAGTTTGCTATATAAATCTTTCTAAATTTCTTGCAATTCGTCTTCCACCTTATTCCAAAAGTACATTAAGTTTTGATATTCAAGGTTGATGGATCAATTTGAGGAGAGATTCAAAGCACAGTTAGCGTTCATGTTTACAGTTCAACTTAATGCAACACGATTAATCATCCTCATTGAAGGTAGATGTACTCAGTTGGTTATTTTGATCAGTTTTAGATTAGGGAATACGCGTCATTGTGCCAAATATTTAGTTGTCAATTTACTTATATTCGCACTACTGGCTTCAACTTGTCGAGACTATCGCTAATTGTGAAAGCATTTTGAAATTAATTACAATATCTAGTAACGAATACAAGCTGTCCACGACATCCTCGCTGGATGATATTTCGGGCCATGGAGAATAGGCATAAAGAAACTAGAGTAGTGTAACCAGAAATCTCAGGTTAGCTGCGAATACAAGAATAAGCAGCCGCGGACAGCCGATAGGAACCAGTCGTGGGTGTGGTGAGCCCAGCCTAAGATGTTGGCCTAGCCCTGCCTAGTACTGGTAGAAAACACGATGACCATGGCTTGGGAGGACCCACCCATTCACGTTCATACGCAATGGGTGGGTCCTGGCAGGCCGAGGTGCAGCGTGTATCCACCTAGAAACACTACCCGAACCAAAACTAAAAATCTTGTAAGGGAAAAATCCTGCTGCCCGTTGGACACCGCAGCGATGACACTGCCCGCAAGGGATGTGTGGAATGATTCGCCTGTATAGGGCCAAAGGGGTATTGATGCCAGTAGGCGCGCTGCCTTGCAGGGGGACGTTAGGATACGAGGATGAAACTATAATGTGTCTGACGACAAGTTGACATGGTCCTTCTCAGAGTCGGAAAGCTCCCATACTTAGACCTAGGGAGGTATGGGGGTTATCACTCCTGGGACAGTGGACTCACCTACGATCGGAATAGGATCCTAACGTGCGGATTATTTGAAACTACCATGGCTAACTTGCAAAAACAAAAAACTACAGTTAAAGATCTAAGGGTGGGAACTCTAAACGCGCGTAGTCTATATACTGGCGGATTTAGCGAACTCATTGAGATAGCAAATGAATACAGAACTGACTTAATAGCACTCCAAGAAACCTGCTGGCCGGGAGATTTCGGGTCAATTTCTAAGGATAACTATACTTTTCGCTTTGGGGGAGGTAAGGGGCTCGCAAGCGGTTATCGACATGCAATTCATTAACGATCGGTTATCATACATTGTACTGAAGGGTATTTTCAGCAAACAGGTATTAATCAATGTGCACTGCCCCACCGAGGACAAAGACGAAGACACTAAAGATCTCTTTTACGAAACAATCGAGCAGGTTTTTGGCAAGTTCACAACTTTTGACGCAAAAATAGTATTGGGAGATTTCAACGCGAAAATTGGAAAAGAACCAATGTATAGGCCTACAATAGGATCAGAAAGTTTGCATGACGTCAGTAATGATAATGGAACTAGAGTAATAAACTTTGCAGCTTCAAAGAACCTCGTTGTCAAAAGCACATATTTCAAGCATAAAAATATACATAAAGCCACCTGAAGATCACCAGATGGTAACACTCACAATCAGATTGATCACGTTCTAATTGACAGAAGACGTCATACAAACATCCTCGATATAAGATCGTATAGGGGAGCGGATTTAAGTTCAGACCATTTTCTCGTGATAGTAAAACTAAGATCTAGGCTGGCGATAACTAAGAAAACAAGCCGCACAGAGCCAATAGTTCGTTTCAATATAGATAAGTTCAAAAAAGCAACAGAAACATTAAATTATCAAGTTGAGATTTCTAATAGCTTTGACGCTCTCCAAGAACAGGTAGACGATAACAATAATTACGAAGAGGATCTGGAAACCCTGTGGAGCAATATACAAAAGGCGGTCAAGACAGCCGCGAAGCTTACGATAGGTTTAAAGAAAGTAACAAAAAGCAAACCATGGTTTGCGAAGAGTGCAAACTCTGGTTTGAAAAACGTCGGAAGGCCAGACTAAGTAGTTTACAAAATAAGTGCGATCAAACACATAAGAATTATCTCGAGATTAGTAAAAGTACAAGAAGGCTTTATAGATCCAAGAAAAGGGAGTGGGAAAAGAATAAAATACTAGCAATAGAAACGCATAATAAACAGAATAACCCGCGCGAGATGTACAGGGGAATCAATTTTATAAGGAAAGGCTTTCAAAGTAGAACGGAAGTAATGAGGGACGAAAATGGCAATCTAGTAGCCGATGTGACAGAGAGACTGAATTTATAGAAAGACTATTTCGAGAAACTATTAAATGTACGCGAAGCCCCCGTTGAAGGTAATCTCGGCGAAATCCACACTGCTGATCTATTAATTGATTATCCTGCGTATATAGAAATAGAAATGGCTGTAAAGAAATTGAAAAATAACAAAGCCGCGGGCATTGGAGACCTACCGTCAGAACTGATAAAAAATGGAGGCCCTTGCCTCACAAGACAAATTTTTAAATTAATACGCGCAGTTTGGAAAACAGAACGCATACCTGAAAAATGGAATACCTCTATCGTTATTCCCATCTTCAAAAAAGGCGATAAGACTGACTGTAACAATTATCGGGGAATTTCACTTGTACCTTCGTGCTACAAGATCCTGTCTAATGTAATCCTAAGTAGACTGACTCCTTTTGCCGAGGAAATCATAGGGGATTACCAGTGTAGATTCCGCCGAAACCGATCTACAAGCGATCAAATGTTCACAATTAGACAACTGCTAGAAACAAAATGGGAATTCAAAGAAGTAGTGCATCAGCTATTTATCGATTTCAAAAAAGCTTACGACTCTATTATACGCGCACGAATGTACTGGATCCTAGAGTTCTTGGGTGTACCAAGAAAATTGGTTAGACTTATCGAAATTTGCTTAAGCGGCAGTAGGGGTAGAATACGCGTAAACGGTAGTTTATCTGAAGAGTTTTCGATCCGCGATGGCCTGAAACAGGGCGATGCACTTTCGTGCGTCCTTTTCAACTTAGTTTTGGAATACGTGGTTAGGCACGTGCAGGCGAATCCGACCGGTGCTAGCCTCAGTGGGGTAGTACAAATTCTTGGATATGCGGATGATCTCGACTTACTAGGGGATGATAAAGAAACGGTAGCTAAAAATGCAGAAATCTTGATCACAAAAGCCAAAGATATTGGCTTGGAAGTTAGCGAATCGAAGACAAAATATATGACCGTCGGCAGATCCGAACAAAGTAATCAAGACGGGGATCTAATGGCTGGAAATATGAAATTTGAAAGGGTTAGCGAGTTTAAATACCTCGGGTCTATCATAACTAGCGAAAATAAGATTAAAACGGAAATCAACGCGCGGCTGCACGCTGGCAATGGGTGCTATTATGCAGCAAACAAGCTACTAAAATCGCGATCGCTATCTAGAAACATCAAAGTAAGAATTTACAAAACGATAATAATGCCGGTCGTCATGTACGGCTGTGAAACGTGGGCGCTGACGAAAGGGGAGGAGAATAGGTTTAGAGTTTTTGAGAATAAAGTACTTAGAAAAATCTATGGTCCAAAAAGGGACGAAGAGGCAGGTGAATGGAGAAAACTGCATAATGATGAGCTGCATGCTCTCTACGGGTCAGCAAATATTAATAGAGTAATGAAAGCGCGTAAATTAAGATGGGCAGGTCATGTAGCAAGAATGGGAAATGAAAGAACAGTGGCGCAAGTTTTAAGAGGGAGACTGATTGGTAAGAGACCCTTAGGCAGACCGAGAAACAGATAGGAGAAAAATGTAAGGGATGATTTAAAAGAACTAGGACATGATTGCTTAAACTGGATGGAGGATGCACAGGATGGAGATGTGTGGCAGTTTCGGGTAGATGAGGCAATGAACTTTCGAGTTCGAACTGCTAATCTATAATAATAATAATAATAATGGTTACATTACTTCCCGTTCCCGAATATGGCGCTAGTGTGACACGCGTATTGAAGTGGCAGCTGGCTACGTTGACATTTTGCGTTATTTTCCTCTGTGATATGAATGTGATTTACATATATGGATGAATTCTTATTTACATAAAAGAAAATTTGAATAATTATAATAATTTGACCTATCGCGAAATATCTGTAATTGAAGTGTGCGTAATTAAAGTTATCCTCCAATGGACGAAGTAGGTACCTTAGAATTATTGCACAAACGCATCAACATGCATGACCTTCGCGGTATAAAGATTTGAATTTGAGTACAGAATAATTAAGGTTTCTAGATTTCAATCTAAAAGTCAGGATTATTGTATTTTACAAAAACGGGATATTTCATCAATTCAAAATGCGCAACCCTACTTATATGGGATCCTTTTCTGAATTCCTGTCTCAAATTACGATCTGACATAGGAATATCGGATAGGAATCTATATCGGTTCTTATTATGGGTTTTCATTAAGGTTCCTACATGGATGGGTTTGCAATTGATATTTCAGGAGTGCGCAGTAGTTTTATATGAAAACTACGGCTGCGCAATGTTTTTAGGGCTTTTTAAGATTGCCGACTATGCACCGAAAACTTCCAAAACATATTTCGTTAAAAAAAAGTTATAATCCCATGCGGGATTTAAAGTAGGAGCAATTCATAGGTTTCCATAACGGTATGCATATAAGAACCCATGTGGAAACCCACAAAATATATCTCATCCTACACTGTTAGAAAAATCTGTATGAGATTTAATTCACATGTGTGTGAAGCAAATATGCACTACCGCTACTGAAATTTAACATACATGGGTGTAGTGAATTCAATGTACATGTTTATTAAATTTAATATACAGGTCAGTATAGCAGTGTGCATGAAAATTCAAAGTGCTTTCATTTCTTTAAATCTTGTCAAATATTCGCAACTAAATTAGTAATCTAGGATTCGTCGACTGAATTGTTATTTATAATGAAAGTGGGACGTACGGGTAGAACTTTTTCCAAAATTCAGTCTAAATAGTAGAAATTTATTGCTAGTACAGTTGATTGTAGGTTAGGCCTGTTATTTGTTTGCTTAATTAATCTTTTCGACTCAAAATTCAGTCATATTTTTGATTAACTGGAAGAAGGTATCATGTTTCATTATCAAGAGTCGAAACATCATGTTGAACTTATTTTGAATTTGTGTAAAATGGAATTATCTGATTTTTCTTGTAAGTGATTAACATGAATGTATATGAAATTTAATATAAACGCTCTTAATGGTGTTGCGGAATAGGCTTTATAGCTTGAGAGCCAGGGTTGGGACCCCACGCCCCCCCCCCCCCCCAAATACATTACAACTAACTAACTAAACTACGTCGGATACTACTTTGGATAATACGTGGGAACCTACGTCGGAACCTACGTCGGAATTTGAGATAGTAAACGACGTAGGTTCTGACGTAGGTTCACAGGTTCACAGATCACAAATTTGGCGTCAAAATAAAAAAATTTCACAATTTTACCAAAAATTAAAAAATTTTAATTAATCAGCAGATTCCCAAAAATGTCAGTACAAGGGGGGTTTTCGGAGCACAGAATACAAATTTGGGGTCAAAGTAGAAAAATACCACAATTTTACCAACATTTTTCATTAATTTTGTGAATTTGCATGAAAGCTGCGCAACGATTGTTTTTGGAGCACAGCACACAAATTTGGTGTAGAAATAAACAAATTCCACAATTTTACTAAGAATTCAAAAATTTTACCAAAGACTTAATTGAATTGGTTGATTTCTCTGTAATTCTGTACGAGGGGGTTTGAAGCACAGAACACAAATTTTAGGTCGAAATTACAAAATTCCACAATTTGACTCACAATTCAAAAATTTTACCAAAAAATTAAGAACTCTATTCATTTGGTATGTTTTCATGAAACTCAGTACGAGGTGGGTTTTCGGAGCAAAGAACACAAATTTGGGGTGGAAATACAAAAATTTCACAATTTAACGCAAAACTCACAAAATTTTACCATAAGACTACCACTTTATGTATTAAAAAATTTTAATTTTTTATGAAATTGTTGAATTTTGATCGAAATTGTGGAGTTCTTTTATCTTGACCCTGTGACGTTGCAAAATTCTTGCAACTCACAAATTCTAATTAATAAATTTTTATTTGACATTTAAAGATATTTCGTAAATTCAGAGATTTAATTCTGTAAGGTCAGAAATTACGGCTGCGGTACGGAAACTCCATGAGTAGGGCTAGATTTAAGATTTATGATTTTAAGGACTTATTCTGTTCGTTTCTTTTATTTTTTTGTAACGGATTCGGACTCGTCGAGACATCGGGGGACATCGAGGGACTTCTTTCGACTTCGAGACTCAAATGGGACGCCACTTGAGACTTTTAGAACAGCGAGATTCCACCGACACACACTTCAGGCCGTTTGAATTCTCCCGCCTTTTCCATCTACTATCGTCTGCCAGACTCAAAGGAGCTGTGGATCCTCATCTTCAAGGATTCATGTTAGGATGCCGGCTAGTTTTGAAGCAACGCTGCAAGTTGCGGAAAATCCGGAACGACTCATCTACCTGGCGTAACACCTTTTTGGAAACTTCATGATGAGAAATTTCTTCATCAATTCCCAACATGACTACGGAATCTCAATGCGCAATGCCCTCTTCACGTCGGCTGATACCAATTGGTACCGAACCAAATCCTGCTCTGATCAGCCAGGGTAATTTCGGGCTCCAGGAGGTGATCTAATGGGTGAATTGGAGAGTAAGGATGTCGAAATAACAACACTGGATCAATCTTGGTGATAATAGAAGGAAGGAAGGATGAAAACCGAAAATAAGAGGGTACCGAGCTCCACTTATTCATACGGCCCTGGAATGTAAACCCAGCACCCCGTCTCCGCAGCGGCCTTACCACCAATAGGAACGCCGTAAAGAAGGAGGAGAAGGAACGCCGAGACCGAGTCCCGTACCGCTGCCGCTACGTTCGTTCTTCTCTGCCGACCGCAGCCGTGTCAAGTTGACTATTATATTTCCCGCGTCGAGTCAGTCAGTTTTATAAAGTACTCATCAAGTGTCCATCTTCAAGTAACCTGCCAGACAAAATCAGTCGAGAGGCATTCGACAACTCCTCATCCCCAAGGAAGTTCGTGCACATCAAATCCAGAATTCAGCGGGTAAGGCCAATTCAAATAGTAAGCAAGGGAGACCACGCTCGACACGTGGCCGCAGTGGGTCAATCTAAGTGATTTTGAAAATATTAATTTTGTCGAGTAAATGGCGTCACACGTGGTCGAGGTGGAGTTCCGTTGACTGGGCCTTCTTATTCACTGTGCTATTGAGATATTGTGTTTTATTATGTGTGATTATGTTGCTATTTTTTTGAAATGTGTCCCTCAATGGTGAATTCTTTTGTAACCTATGAACTGAGCCCCCAGTCGAGTGTTGCCACATAAAGTTTGTCCCCGTTGAGCATTTTAAATTACTTTCACATAGCCACGTAACGGAACCCCCAGGTTGAGTTGTGCCCCGAAACCCAGTTTTCGTTAATCATGAGTGACCCCCTTTTTTTTGTGTTAACTTGGTATTGTGTCATTATTCGGAACTGTGCCCCAGTCGGGTTTTGCTATAGAGCGTTAACGTTAAAAACATGGATCCCGATTTTCTAATGTTGAGAAATATCATATCGAGTCCCATTCAAGTGTTACTCAGTCTAGGGCTTCCCCTTACCCCACCCCCTTTATTATGAGTAAAATTTATAGACTTTGAGCGTCGAGAATTGTGGATGAATTTTAAATATGGTGTTGATAAATTTCGAATGTATTATTGATTTAAAGTAAGCTGGTTTATTTTTCATGGACGATTTTGCAAAATGAATGTAAGAAATGCTTATTGAAGTGTTGTTTAGTAGATCTAAGAAATGTTTAAGGAAATTCTGTTCACTTGATTCTGAAAGTTTAATTTTCGTGTGTGGCACCTTGTTAATAACGTTTAGGCGTTTAGGCTATTGTAATTGATCGTCTCTTAAATGAATTTTAAGTCAGTGGGATTAGGCGAGCTAAGTATAAAGTCTTTATAAATTGTAAAATGTGAAGGTTAGGAATTATATGGGATTAATTGTTTGATTTATCGCCGGTTTTCGGGAATCTAGGTTATGTGGGGTTTTGTATTAGTTCAGAGTCTAGATAGAGTTTCGAATTCAGTTGCTACTAATGGAATGAATTAGGCTATGATTAGTCATGGGTCGTTACTAATTTAGTGACGTTAGGCGGTAATCAATTTTCAGGTTAGCTTGTGTTTATGACTAGATTTCCGAAATCAGGGTTAAGAATTATAACGGGTTTGGACTTTAATCAAAGAATCGAGTTAAATTATTATAAAATTCCGTGAATATTTGTTTTGAGCTTAGCTAAAGAAGATTAAATTGAGTTTTTCTAGAAAGTTCGTTTAGCTCGATCCTAATTCGTCATTTAGAGAGATTATTTCCTTTCACTGAAATTGCCCAGCATGGAGTTCCGGGCAGAGAAGCCTAACCTCTCAAGGTTAGTTTAGGTCGAGTATTTTGGGTTAAGATTTAAAATTTTCTTTATTGTTAACATGTCGAGAAAATTATTATTCGAGCCTCGACCAATTTTAAGTTTGTAAACCATTAGATTTTTTCGAGATTCGCCATGCGGCAGAAAGTCAATTGTTAAATCGGGCTTGTTATTTCACTCTTTTTTTTGTTAACATGCATCAAATAAATTACCTGTTCTAATTAGTGTAAATGGTGAGTTGTCGTTTATTAACATTTTTGAACCCTCTTTATTTGCGAACCACGCCCAACTACCGAGTCTGAGCTGACCGTGCGAGAAGCCGGTACACTGCGTTCCTTGGATTTAGTTTAGTCTATTTATTGTTTTTTTGTGAGATTCCCGGATTTTTATTTAATTGGTGTTGAGGTTTGAATTTTTGAGAATTTAAGTGGCCTCGAACAGGCCTGGCGCTCAACGGAAAATTTAGATTTTTATGAAATTTACGGGAAGCACTGCCGAAGGTATGTAGTGATTTTTAATTATTCATCTATAATTAAATTGCAACATTTCAACCCATAATTTGTGTTCTGTGCTCCGCAAACATTCCTCGTACTGACTTTCATGGAAATCTAACAAATAAGAAATGAAATTCATATTTTTTTGGTGAAATTGTTGAATTTCGAGTAAAATTGTGGAGTTTTTTTATTTCGACACAAAATTTGTGTTTTGTGCTCCGGAAACCCCCCACGCGCTAGCTTCCACCCTTTTGAAAATTCCGACATCGTAAACTACGTCGGAAACTACGTCAGAACTTACGACGGAACCTACGTCGCTTACTATCCCAATTTCCGTCGTAGGTTCCGAAGACGTTTGCGACGTAGGTTCCGGCGTAGGTTCCAACGGCGTAGGTTCGCGTTTTCAGTAAGAAGACCGCGCGCGCAGCCCCACTGCATAACTTTTATATGGTGACTCCACACTAAGCCCATTCGGCTCTGCGCGGCGCGGCCCCGCACGTGCGTTTGCCTTTCATTCTAAGTAGTACCAACCTCCGGGTAGAGAAATGAAAGTTACTAGAGAGAAAATATTGCCGCCACAGATTGCTGGATCACAGTTTTAACTTGAGAAGACATGTTGACCTGAATTCATAAAGTTGACATGTCACACTGTTGATTCAGGTTAGGGGGAGACATATTTATATATTATCATTATTAATTAATACATACGGATATTATTGTTTTCACAATTCAGAATTCGTTCAGACTGCAGATTTTTGTTTTCTTTTCAACGGAATCGTCTGTAAAGAACTTAGGAAAATCCTTCCCTCAACATATTTGATTAGAGAACGATAATTTTCCATATCAAACAATTCTTGTCGTGGTTTTTTTTTTCATCAGAAAATCCTTTGCTAGTGACTCCAAAAAGACCGTCTTTAATAGAAGACTTTGTCAGGTGACATCATTTGTTATTGATTCTAATAAATTAATTATTAATTTAATTAATTTTATATTAAATTTTTGATGTTAAGGTTCTTGACACAAAAATATGAATTTTTCACGAAATAAGTATTTTTCGGCGAAATTGGAAACAGAGAATATTAATTTTCTACGTGAAAAAGACGACTTTTTATTTCAAAAAAAGAATTTTTAACTACGTACTTCAATTTTCAAATACGAAACTACAATTTTCAACAAAACAATGAAACTTTCAAGCAAAGAGATGAATTTTCAGCTGCAGTTACGATGAATCTACAACTGAAATACTTACATAATTAGTTAAAATGATTTTTTTGCAATTTTTAAAAACGCGTTTCCTACCAAACAGATGAATTTTCAACTAAGACAGATTCACTCCTAAGCCAAAAAGAGAAATTTTCAACCAAGCAATATTTCAGCTTAATTTTCATCGTCAGGAGTGAGGAACTAAAGACGAAAGAAATTGAAATATAAGAAATAAATTACTAACAAGAATTTCAACGTTTCTTTTTCAGTGGCCATTAATATATTGATTAGCATTTCGAACTCGAAAGTTCATTGCCTCACTACCCGATTCGGGTAGTGTTTCTAGGTGGATGAATACTACCAGTGTGGGTCCACCACACCCACGACGGGCCAACACCACGCAGTATTCCCCGAACGGTCACCCATCCAAGTACTAACCGCGCCCAACGCTGCTTAACTTCAGTGATCTTACGGGAACTGGTGTTTCCAGCGTGGTATTGCCATTAATTGCCATTAATGTTATATTAGGCCTACAAATTGATTTGTTCCCTACAATATCATGTTTCGTAACACTTGTTCGTACTTAAATTTGTTCCCGTTCACACAATATAATAGGGAACTCTTCGGTTTTAATAATCTAGTTCTAACCCAACTCAACACAAAGGCACCCGAATGTCTTCGAGTTTGCGATCTCGCATCCCCCACCACCATGGTTCCGCGCTGCTCCGCGTCGTGCGCGCGCTACATCGCATCGTCTCCCTTCACCCCGACCCCCAAAACCCGAGCTTACGCAAAAGCAGCCGGCTCACAGTGGTCCAGGAACGACAAAAAGCTGCCCAAAAGTTGATTTTTCAACTTTATTATTTCAAGAAAATGAATTGATAAATATATTTGGCAATACTTAAACATCACGAAGACAAGAAAAATTGTATTAAGAAATTTTCTTCAACATTTTTGAGCCCCTGAAAGTTGCCGAACTGCGAAAATCGATTTATATCGATTCTCCATTACTGAATTTGAGTGATGCTGTGTGAAAAGTAATAACAAAAGTTTAAACAAATATGATTTATATTTACCGCATGTTGTATGATCTTGCTTAATATGATGTTTAAAACTAAAATTTTATAAACATGCATAATGTTAGTTAACTAAGCTTAATGGCTAAGATGATATTAAAACTTAAACTTTTATAATAAATAAATAATTTTGCCAAACGTTGTCAAAAAAACTGAGGTCGTGGAAGCATTCTCAAGATATGTGGGTAAAGTTTCTCTCAAAAATTAGAGCCGCGAACAGCCGGGAACTAGTGAAATACGTTAATTTATAAAAAAATTATAATGCACGGTATACGTGCATCATCGCACTCATACATTTTAGAACGAATTATTTGTAGTTTAAAAATTAATTTCAGCCGTTTTCAGCTTGTTTTTATTTTTTTAAATCATATTTTAAAGTAAAATCATATTTTTAAATGTTATTTTAATAAATTTTAACAATTATTTATAACATTAAAATATTTTATATACTTATTGCCCTATTGCTCACAACTGCATTAGGACAGATGCCTCGCGAAGACCTCGAACAGACCGCGCTGCTCGAAAGTTGGGATAGTGCCGTAAGGCTCCTTGCGTCAGGTAGGTAATAGCTTCAATGTTACGGTAATTTTTAATGTACACTACCCTTTTTGATGTTAAGGAAAGTTTTCTTATGTTTACTACTTCAGTTTGAATTAGCCATAGCGTCAATAAAGATAAATATTATATATTATAATATAAATATTAAGATAAATATTAAGAAGAAAATGGGTCTTCTTATTGACTATCTTTTTCAAAAATCTTTCCTTTACCGTACTGTCACAGTACACTGTGAAAAAAATTTTTTTCGCCTTCTGCTTTTGGTTTTACAATCACAACTTACATCAGTCTTAAGAAAATTCTCTTCAAGAAAACAGGGAAAAATCTCGGTCCTACATTCATATTTTGCCCAATTGCACTTTGAAAGTCTGAAAATGGAAAAGTTTAAAACAAATGACCACATCTTTGATTTTTATCGTAAAAAGGGTCATGGAAATTTTGTGAAATGTTTTTTAGAAGAAAATTGAGCAGATGTGCCACAGTGTGAAAAAAATAAATTAAAGACAAAACTTCAATCTTTTTCCAAGTACGCTAAAAAAAAGTGGAACAGTGCAAAATATTTTTAAAAAACTTTTGTGTCTAAAAACACAATGTGGATGAAGATGGATTTTTATTGCTCAATTGGTGATTCCCAACAGGAAAGGTATTAGTAATGAACATTTTAGAAGCTGCATTTTACTTTGGAACTTTGCAATTATTTTTTAAATTATTAATTTTTCTTAAATTATGTTTCTGGAAATGCGTTTCTGTTCAGTTTGAATTGAGTTTTGTTCATTGTCAGCACTTCTATCATTAATTATTGACAGAATTTCATAACTATGTTATGCTAAACGTAAACTTTTACCATATTCTTGACATGAAAATGTCTTTACAGCTGTTTTCGTCGTCCAGAAAAATCTTTTCAAAACTCAAGTGAAAGATCTAAACGCAGAAAAACTGAAGATTTGAGTATCATCAATAGCGCTGATCAACTTGCTTTTGCTAGATCTATGAAGTTAAGAACAGAAGGTAATGAATCAGCTGCTAATATTATCAAAAAAATATCTACATCTCCGAAAAATCAAGCCACAGAGACGTTGAATAACTTCAGAGTTCAAGACAAGGAGAATCCTAAGGTACCAACAGAGTTATCAGCTTTGGAGCCTGTAAGACTTATTGCTGATGCAGAATTGACGGTAGAGCAGTATCTTCTGATTCGAAAAATATCGAGAGTACATCATCACGAATTGTTTCCATCGTATAATGAAGTCGTAGATGCAAAAAAAAGAGTTGTTATCTAACAAACATACAAATCAATGAAAAGCATTGTGAAGTGGAACTACAAGACCTACAGTATCACACAACAAGCAGGATTCTGTCACTTCTGACACCTGATCGCGATGCTAATAATGAATTTGTTCAGGGACGCACTGGGACATCAAAGCGGCCCTTGAATTTTGTACCTAAGCGGCCCTTTTCCGGAGCGGCTTCTAAAAAAGAAAAAAAAAAAAAAAAAGTCATCGAGGTAGGAGCCGTGTGCATAGAAAATTTTCAATTGTTTCCGCACTCCGGTGAGGGCCCTGAGGCCATGGTCCTGGTGGGCCCTGTACTAAGTGCGGCCCTAGGTATGCCCTCAGCGGCCCTCCAGGCTCGCGGCCCACTGGGAAATCTCCCAAATTCCAGACGGCCAGTCCGTGCCTGAATTTGTTGAAAATAAATATATTTTACACGTGAAATACGGTTTTGATGGTAGTGGAGGACATTCTCGATACAATAAAAAATTTAGTGACCCGGAATCTAGTGATGCTTATATTTTTGGTAATTTATTAACATGTATTCAAACAGGTTTGTAATGCACTAAGTGACTGTACAAGTGCGAAATGTTATATTTGTGGAGCTAAGCCATCAGAAATGAATGACTTGAGTATGGTGATGGAGAAAGAAGAGAACAGGTCAACTTTCAAATTTGGTCTTTCTACACTTCATGCCCACATAAGAATATTCGAATCTCTTATCAAAATTGCATACCGCAGTGTTCACAGATCGTGGGAGCTGGCGGCCCCCACCACGACTCCCA
>CAKNXH010057572.1:33844-44707 GCA_932178445.1 Andricus quercusramuli | reverse complement strand
TGGGAGTCGTGGTGGGGGCCGCCAGCTCCCACGATCTGTGAACACTGGCATACCGTCTAGATAGCGAGCAATGAAAGGTAAATAATTTTTTCTCATCAATTATTTCAACATACAGACGTGCGGTTTTGATTTTAATTCAAGTCAATATTTCATATGAATGTATCACATTTTGTTACATTTTTAAATTACATGGATGCGAATGATGGAAGCAAAATTCTAAGAGTGGAAAAAAGAAGAAATCCAGAAGTCTTTTCAATCCCAAATGGGACTTAATATAGATTTTCCAAGAAAGGGACAAGGAAACTCTAATAATGAGAATACAGCTAGACGATTCTTCTCTAATCCTAAGGTTGCAGCCGAAATCACAGGTGAAACTTCAAACCATCCTTTGTCACAATTATCTTGTATTTTTAGTTAGTCTCCTTTAATTACAATACAATTTTTCAGGGCTTGGCGAAGAACTAATATCTCGCTTCGGAGATATATTAATGGCTATATCTAGTGGATATCTAATAATTATCGAGAAATTTTAAGAGTTTTGCAAAGATACTGCCAGACTTTATGTGGAATGTTATTGGTGGTATCCAATGACACGAACCGTCCATAAAGTTTTAATCCACGGACCTGCTATTGTAAGTGAGTCTATTCTTCCTATTCTTCTATTGTCTGAGGAAGCCTTGGAAGCCAGTAATAAAAATATTAGAAAATATCGAGAGCAGTTCACAAGGAAGTTTTCTCCCGAAAAGACAAGCGAGGACATTTTCTTACGGTTGCTTCTCAATTCCTGCCCGAAACTCTCTAGTTCTCGGCCAAGAAAGAGAACTAGAGATATGCCAAAGCGAGTCCAAGATCTCTTGATATTAACGCATAAGCAAAATTATGAATCTCAAGATGAGAGTAAAGTGGTTCTAATGAAGCCGAAGAATTAGAAGAAAATATATTCTAGTTTAATACTGACATCTTACTATCTTAAAATTTTGATAATTTAGTTTTATTGCTATGTAAATTTAAGAAGATTCATTATTTTAATTTATTAAAAAATTCAGTTGTTCATATTTTAATATTCCTATGTCACTTGCGCTGTCATTGAGAAAATACGACTTTTCGTTACCTTTTCATGTTTTGAAACTACGTAAAATTTTTCTAAGATTTTTATATTACATTTAATTCGCCGATCAGAATTTAGAATTTCCCTTTTTGAGTAATTTTGAATTATTTAAACATACTTTCTATCAGAATCTTTAAAAATCTCAAATTAACTATCTTTGTTTAAGTTAAAAAAAAAAATTCCCATTTTTCGCCGCCATTTCTAATTTTTCATATCAAATTCATTATCAGTGAACTTCGTAAAACCTAAATACTAATTTTTGTGAAAATCCAATCAAATTTAGACTTTTGACCAACTTTTTGTCGTTGCTGGACCACTGTGCGGCTGTGCTCGAGTGCGCTAGGACGCAGCCCCCCACCATCAAATCGATTCCCAGCATGTCGGTCCCAGCACAACACCCCCCGAGCCCTCCAACCCCCCGTGTCAATACGAGTTGACACAGAAGTAGCTGACCGCACTTGAGTGCGATGCGATCTCCCATCCCCCACCACCATCGCTCCGCGCCTTTCCGCGTCGTGCTCGCGGAATATCGCTTCGTCTCCTCTTTCCCCTCCCCCGTTATGCTATTTCGGCACGCAAACACACCCCCTCGATCACATCCGGTGTACAGAAGGTGTGGGAGGGCTGGAGTCCTAGGGCCCATGGTACTAGGCGAGCGGTGCACCCCTAAAAAGACGTATACAAAAACGAGTTGACCGACCAGATAGTTTCGCCAGGATGAAACCCTTTCTAATCGATGTATTATGTTGTTGCGAACAAAAAACCGTAGTGACATTTTTTCGTACCAATGGTCAGTAATTTGTTATTAACAAAAAACTTGCAAAATTGAAAAGGATTAAAAAATCGATACGAAAATACATTTATTATATATTTTGGGCAAAAATAAGCACTTTCCAACTCTTGTCATTGTTTCGAAGAACGCTTTGTTTTCGAGCTACGAGCGATTCAATGTCGAAAAATAAACAAAATGCGCCATTTTCATAAATTTTTTTCTCGGTTTCTACTGGAGCTTTTTTAAATTTCTTTATTCAAGATTACTTGACGAAAGTTATACTTTCATGCAAAATTCTTTTCATCCTGGCGACTTTCTTTCCCCTTTCAAGATTTGCGATCAAAAGCTCGTGAAATTCACCGATTCTCCACGAGCGGGCGAGTAGCCGGAAAACAAAATATCGATTCGCGAACTATTGATGTAGTAACTGTATACTTTTTAATTAATGTTAGTATCGCATAGATATCTAAGGTTACGAAATATACCTCACATTCAAATGAAAAATAAAGAAATTTAATGTTGCTATAAGAAATGCATATAACAATAACTACTTATTAAAACAAAATACACATTTATGTTTAAATATAAACTTTTATTTATATTTATTTCTATCTATTAGATGAGCAACTAATCCTCAGTCTCACATTCAGTCCCTGCTTCCATATCGTCAGTTTGTATTTCTAGATTTTTACACTTTATAGAGTAAGAGCACAGATCCCAACATTTAAAACCTTGTGATAAGCAAGAACAAATTTCTTCATCACTGCAGTGCGACTTTCCACTGCAGGAACAAATTAATTTCGGTAACATTTCCATGGCTGTATCTCCTTCAAAATAATTAAAGCCCAGTACGTTAGTGTGTAGTATCCAGCCATATCGTGTTGGATCGAAAGATATTACGTTTGCAGATCTTGCTTGAGTCCATTCATTAACTTGCCATTTGACACGCATATTATGCTGTAACAACGCTGGCTCTGCCAGAGGTAATTTGTCTACTCGTATATTCTTAATAATTGTTATTTTGTATCTTAAATGATTTATTGATGTTGCATTTTCTTCTTCAAAAGCTCCCTTTCATTTAGGTTTACTCGGAATATAAGTCGCGCTTAACCGTTTCATCACTGAATCCAAAGCTTTTTGTACAGGTAAATCGACTATGTTCGCTAAATCATCGAAGTCTGGATCAGACAGTTTGGAAAATCCAGCACACGCTTTCTTTTTTCCTATACTATGAAATGAGCTTATGGTATCACAACCACTTACGGCGTGTAAAGTGATAAGAGCTAAACTCTTTTGTGGACCTAATTCTTCATACTGTTTGTGAATAAAAATAAATCAGCGGTGATCAATTTTACTGTCTGTTTTGCCTGTATAGAACCATATAAACGGTGTAGAATTAAAATACTTATAGTGTGAAATCAAAAAAATTAAAACGTCCGTGTCTGGAGATTCGTGGAGGATCGGTGAATTTCACGAGTTTTTGATCGCAAATCTTGAAAGGGGAAAGAAAGTCGCCAGGATGAAAAGAATTTTGCATGAAAATATAACTTTTGATGAGTAACCTCGAATAAAGAAAATTCAAAAAGCTCCAGTAGAAACCGAGAAATAAATTTATGAAAATGGCGCATTTTGGTTATTTTTCGACCTTAAATCGCTCTTAGCTCGAAAACGAAGCGTTTTCCGAAAAAATGACAAGAGTTGAACAGTGCTTATTTTTGCCCAAAATATGTAATAAATGTATTTTCGTATCGATTTTTTAATCCTTTTCAATTTTGCAAGTTTTTAGTTAGTAACAAATTGCTGACCATTGGTACGAAAAAATGTCACAAAGGTTTTTTGTTCGCAACAACATAATACATCGACTGGAAAAGGTTTTATCCTGGCGAAACTATCTGGTCGGTCAACTCGTTTTTGCATACGTCTTTTTAGGAGTGCACCGCTCGCCCATACGATCAGGGCCCTTCCACTTCTCTTTTTACATTCTCATCTGGAGAAGGTATTAGATTTGTGTAAAATTTGCCCCCCCCCCCGGTTTTTGTCAAATGACCACGTTTTGAGACCCCCTGGCCCCAAAAAACAGGTTTTTACGAATGTGTCTGTCTGTCTGTATGTCTGTCTGTATGTCTGTCTGTATGTATGTATGTCTGTCTGTGAGCACGATAACTTTCGAAAGAATTGATCGATTCGAATGTCCTTTGGTATACTCTTTGAGTCTCCTAAACTAAAGGTCAAGTTCGTTAGCCAGCCATTTTGGATAAAAATTCATGAAGTGAGAGCATTTTGAAAATTTTTTAGACCATTTTTTTCCAAATTTAAAAAATTATATTTACGGCTGTTCATAGTACTCGGAAATTCGAACAATTTATCCCCATGACATTTTTCGATAAAAGGAAAATTTTCAGAGTTACAGCATTTTCAAAATCCAAAAAAAGAAACGAAAATTAACATTTTCAGCCAAACAACGCACTATACGAAAAAAAGTCTAAGCAAGAAAAGTGTTTCTCTTTGCACGCCCTATAAGATTATCATAACGACTTTTTGAATTTTCTCGAAAAATCGAAAATTCACATTTTTATTGCATAAAAAATAATTAAAATCCAAAAATTCAATTTTACGGCCAAACTATGCAAGATACGACAAATGATGACTGAACTAAAATTGTGCATTTAAAAAAGATCTACAAATTTGTTATGGATCACTTTTTGATAGGATGTGTAGTTTTTGCTCTATCCGTAACAAAGGTCATTAACAGTGAAAATTTCAGCCCGATAAGTGGGCACATTCTCATCAAAACTTTGCCTATTTCATTTCTTTTTCATCTCGTGTGTGTTTTCTCACAATATTCCATTGTTTTCATGTTCTCAATACTGTTTCTAACGATTGAAACAATAAAATAATCATCATTTATGCTCATGGTACTTGAAAATTTGTATTTTTACATTCTCATCTAGAGAAGGTATTAGATTTGTGTAAAATTTGACCCCCCCCGGTTTTTGTCAAATTTCCACGTTTTGAGACCCCCTGAACCCAAAAAACAGGTTTTTACGAATGTGTCTGTCTCTCTGTCTGTCTGTATGTATGTCTGTCTGTGAGCACGATAACTTTCGAAAGAATGGATCGATTCGATTGTCCTTTGGTATACTCTTTGAGTCTCCTAAACTAAAGGTCAAGTTCGTTAGCCAGCCATTTTGGATAAAAATTCATAAAGTGAGAGCATTTTGAAAATTTTGTAGACCATTTTTTTCCAAATTTGAAAATGATATATACGGCTGTTCATAGTACTCGGAAATTCGAACAATTTATTCCCATGACATTTTTCGATAGAAGGAAAATTTTCAGAGTTAAAGCATTTTCAAAATCCAAAAAAAGAAACGAAAATTAACATTTTCAGCCAAACAACGTACTATACGAAAAAAAGTCTAGGTAAAAAAAGTGTTTCTCTTTGCACGCCCTACAAGATTATCATAACGACTTTTTGAATTTTCTTGAAAAATCGATAATTGACATTTTTATTGCACAAAAAATAATCAAAAATCCAAAAATTCTATTGTACGGCCTAACTATGCAAGATACGACAACTCATGATGAAACAAAATTTGTGCGTAAAAAAAAAAAAAAAAAGAGAGAGTTATTGGCTCGTCGTTTAGAGGTTGGCCGGGAATTAGCGGATCGAAACATGGGAACTTCTACCTAATACAACGCTGCTGAGGGCTGGTGAACTTCTCAGCATAAAACGTCAACCAATTTTGAGTATCTCGGTTTCCATTCCTTGCACCCCCCCCCCCTTCCCCTCACCGTAATACAGAAAGGGTGCTAAAAAGTTCTGGGGATCCAACAAGAAAAAACTATAACGGGGAAAAGTTAGTTAGCTTATGCTAAGAAAAGGACCTATTTACTACAAATACTTGGTTTATACATAGAATGATCCGCATTTACACCTGGCGTAAAGAAAAAAGCCACAGTATAATTGACTTCGTTATTGTGGATGAAAGACTAAGAGAACTGGTCAAAGATACAAGAGTCATGAGGGGCTCTGAATGTAATACTGACCATTACCTTCTAGTCTCCAAAATGAGCTTAGGGCGGGGATGGAGAAGAAAGAGAACCAAACTAACGAAACAAACGCGAAACAAGATTTAAAATTTACAGAAACTGGAAGTGCGGATAGATTTTTAGAATAAGTTAAACAAACGCATAGATAGGGCTACGGGATATCATTTTTAACACTGCGAAAATTAACGTGAATAAAACAAAAATCATAATGTTTGAAGGAAAAGGTTATAAAACAATTTGCAACATTGTCCTAAGTGATGAGAAATTAGAACAAGTTGATAAGCATATATATCTAGGTAGCCTATTCACTAGTGACGGGAAGATAAATGGGTATAAAGATAGGCGCATAAACGAGGGTCAGAAGGTTATCGGTATAGCAGGTCCATTCGCAGAAGTAAAAATATATCAAAAATAGCTAAAATGGCGATACATAATTCTATGTTTGTGCCGACTGTGCTATACGGTAGCGAGACAAAGTCCGAAACGAGACAATCCTCCCAGAATGTGATACAGGAGAGACACTATAGTTGACATTTTGGAAAGAAATCAGTTAAGTTGGTTCGGACATCTTGAAAGAGTGAAAGATGAACGATTAACCAAACAAGTCAATGAAGGTGAAGTAAATGGCAGAATGCCCAAGGGTAGACCGCCAAAAGAATGGTTAGAATCTGTGAATGAGACATCAATCCGAAGATACATAAGAAGCCATAGAAACACGAGAGCTTGCATGAAAAAATGCATGGACGTGAAGGAAGGTAGAGAAGTATGCCAGGACAGAAAAGTGTGCCGACAAATAGTTTATAAAAAGAATGTGAGTAGAGTGTATGACACCTGAAACAAAATAGGCCCAAGTGGGGGACCGCACGCATAATAATTTTTTAAGGCTCTTTACTTCGGGTGATCACTAGAGAGATTGATCAGTCACCTGGGTCGGAGCAGTGTTACGGGACGAACGTGTTATTTAAATAAATAACACGCAAATTCTAGATCAATCTGAAAAATGTATATCTCCTTCCCCACATTACTATTTTCCAACCGAGCGAATCACGCCTACACCGAAAGGGAAATGGCTTAATGGTATAATAATAATTAATGTTCATGATATTTGAAAATTCGAACAATTTATTCTATTTTTACATTCTCATCCAGAGAAGGTATTAGATTTGTGTAAAATTTAACCCCCCCCCCCCCCCATTTTTGTCAAATGTCCATTTTTCAATAATCCCTTTTCAGATAGTTGGAAGAAATCTTTCTGATTGTATGATTTATTTTTTATTAGACAGATATGGAAATGTACGCTGAAGTAAAGGAATTTCCTTCTTCATTCTAAAGCAAATACAAATTTAATCATTTTTATCTGAAGAGCATAGAACATAACATATTGTCATTGCGAACCGCGAAAACCAAATCGCGCGCCGTGATCGCGTTCAAACTTTAGAGTTTACATTAAACGACGAACAGAAACGAGCGTGGCGCAAGGCTTACATGATTTTTAAACGAAATATCGAGCGCGAAGCGCGAGTGTCTTGATGAGAATGTATTCCTTAAGGTCCATAGAACCTTAAGTAAATTAGTTCCACTTTCTATGTAAAACTTACATCATTAAACCAAAAGCAGGTCATAACGATGAAGCTTACTAAGAGAGCATTAGCCCGCGAAGCGTGCCATAGTGAGCACATGAAGTGCAATAACCGAGATAAATTGAGCTTAAAGCGTCAGGCAAATGTGTCCGAGCGCGTAGCGCAAGGTGAATATATTATCGAGCGCGAAGCGCGAGATACAACAGGTGCGCGCCCTAGGCGCGCTCAAACTGGCGATTTAAAGATAGCAATTTAAAAATAGCATTATTAGTATCCACGGATTTTTGCGATTCCAAGGACACATTACTTGCCCGTGAAATTTGAGAAGTTGAAGGCCTTTATCGCTCCGAACGTTGCATAATATCACATTTCATGCAAACGAATAATCTTTTGCGGTAACCTCACAGAGATAAAGATTGTCAGGATGCTACCAAAAAAAAGGAGCTGTAAAAAATCGAAAGTCCAAATTGTAAAATTGAGGCTGAGACAGACCAAACATTATTTTGCAGTTTATTCTTTGAGAGGCCGTCATCAACAAATTGTTTGAATCAAGAGCAAATTTAGAAGAGATAACAGCTTTCCTCTGTGCCTGATCCAAAAGCAACATGAATGAAAACATGAGATTCAGTAAATCTACGATTTTGTTGATAAAAATTGTTATTAACAAAAAAATAATAATTTCACAGTGGTAACACATGTGTTACTACATGAGTCTTAGATGTCTCCGGATATCTTAGATGAGCGAAAAGGCTAAATCTTGCACGGCCAAATTTGAGCGAATTTTCAAGTAATAATTGCTGACGTCATTCGTAGACGAATTTCAAAGTAACTTGTATTGTATTTTATCAAATGAGCCTAGAAAGAATAAATATCGTATTCCAGTAAAATTTGCTACAATTTATTAAATACGATTTTCTTTCATTCGAAACAATTTGGTTCAATTTTCAACTGTTAAAAAGTTGAACAAAACTGAAAATTGAATATTGAACTATTGAAAGTTGAAGAGAATTAAACATTGAATTATTAATTGTTGAAAAAAGGTGAAAATCGATCACTGACTTTTCTACAGTTCAAAGTACAATTATTGAAATTTGAGAACATTGCATTTTTAATTGTTGAAAATCAAAGAAAACTGGTAATTGAATTTTTAACAGTCCAAAACCCTAGTGTTCAAAATAAAAAAATTTAATTTTCAAATGTGGAAAAGTGAAGAAAATAATAACGAGTCAAATGTATAAGTCAAATGTCAAATGGTAATGAGTTAGCAACAGATGAATGTTCCTCAATTTCAAACAGTTGAATTCAACATGAGGATTTATTGGATGAACAATTAATTTCATAAAACAAAAATTTAGAAAAAAGTCGATTTTTCGAAAACCAGTCTCTACTTGCAAATAATGGTTTTTGGCAAATTAATATTCGTCCAATGGACTCTCAGTAGGAAATTTATGGGATTTAAAAAATGCTAAATTTTTTGCATCTCCTTGTAGCTATATGCAATTTGTAAAAAACATTCTTTCATGTCAGAAGTCATTGAAAAATCATTGAACGTTATTTAACAATTCAGTAATCCTTAAAAAAAGATTGTTTCTTCTTTTATACATGTGAAGACTAGTGTGTAACCTTTCCCTTATTTTCCCCCTTTTTGCTGAAAAAATTACCCTAGCTCCCCTCTTTTGAGCTCCTTTTGTACTGTGAGGGCGCAGTCTCATGGAGGTAAATTATTAGAATAGTGGAACAGTTTTAACAAATGAGGTAACTGCTACAGCTTGTGCTTGTTAAATATTTATTATGCTTTTGGCAGAAGAACACAATTTTTCGTTTGAAAAACCTCTTTTATACTTCTATTTTTAAATGTAATTGATAGAATTAATGTAAGAAGTTAATAACATTTATAGAAATAAATTTTTTATTCAAAAAACATAATGAAGTTTTAAAAACAGTCCGTTTCCTGTAAAAAGGAGCAACAACAACATTATTTTTCGCAAAATCTTTGAAGATTATTCGGGGAAATTATATAATGAAGACTTTTAAGGAATGAAAAATAATTTTATGCAATAACGTTTTTTCAAGTTATATGCAATGTATAAGTTGAGATATTTCATATATAATGAAAAAGTTCAAGAGTTACGAAGTTTTTTATAAGTGTTCTGTCACTGGGGAATCTTGGCAGTCAACGGAAATTTCAGATATTCTAGTTCGTACTTGAAGCTGCGTTCACTCGATTCAGGTTAGGTGAGTTATCGCATATTTTATTCAGGCATGCGCAAGACGGTACACTTAATGCTATAGAAGTTTGAAATTTGTTTTCTTTTTTCCTCGTTCTGCATAATATTTTTTATATAATGTGACTCTGAATGTGATAAAATTGCGAATAGTTTTGGCAGAAATTTAATTGTAAAGAGAAATAATACTGGATAGCAGGTACTTAAGAACACCACCTTAAAAACTTAGAAAGATTTACTAAAAAATAACTACTATAAAATATATGTAATAACCTCTCTAAACTAATAATGTTTGATTCCAATTAAAATCATACAGAGAGATCTAGCTTAGGGTGTCGGATTAAATTACTTCGAAACAGGTTATTTTACACTTATAATAAGAAGTTCTAAACAATTTTGTTTACCTGCAATCTATCGAAGTTAACCTTACAATAACCAAAAATTATGAAATTTTACGTTTAAATGCTCTATATTTAACGGTTGTACCTATTCCATTTTTTGTACATTAAGTGAGAATCAATAATATCTATTAATGGATCTAATTAAAATTGTGTTCAAATATAAAAATACAAAACAACGGATGAGTTTATGGAAATTTTAAAAGTTCATTTTCTCAAAAGATCTCCCATTAATAGTACATTGTGCGCCAAGGAACTTAACTCGGTCATTATACGCCGCGTGTGCGTTTGCAATAAAAGACGTATAAGAGGGCGAAGTGCGAGGCGGAGGCGAGTATTGCAAACACACAAGGCGTAATGACCGACGTAGTTCCATGGTGCATATTATACTTTATACACCAAGGGTATGATTTGCAAGTTGTTTGCCCCCGATTATCATGTATCACAGGGGAGGTCTGACGTGGCGAGTCGAATCGGTACAATTTACTTTTAGCGCCGGTTAACAAGATTTTCACTGAGCCGATTGATATTTGCTCGTCTGAAAATTTTCGAAAATGTGAAATTTTTGGATATTTTTGAAAATTTGAAATTTTTCGGGGGATTTGAGTAATTTTTGAAAATATCTGTAATTTTAAAAAATTTCTTGAATATCCAAAATTTTTAAAAATATCCAAAATTTTCGAAAATTTCCGAAATTTTCAAAAAAAATTCAAAATTCTCAAATTTT
>CAKNXH010057572.1:23533-33744 GCA_932178445.1 Andricus quercusramuli | reverse complement strand
TGTAGGTTTATCATGTACGATAAGTATTGCTTCAATGCTCCAATGATACGCGGACTATAATCGATAGTGGATAGTGGTGGGAGCAGTACAATAATGGCCCCATAATTGTACAGTACAATAATGAGGCCATTATTATTATGTACTGCTCATTATTGTACTGTACAATTATGGGGCCATTATTGTACTGCTCCTACGACTGTTCCATAAAGGGCTACTTAAGTTCCTGAAAACAGGCACTTAATACGCGCGAATCATGCCTGCGGCTTATAAAATTTTTTTTATTTCTTAAGTAAATTGAAGACAATGTGTATCTACTACATATTCTGTTAATTTCGTTTTTTTTATGAACATCTTATTACTGATTGTTATAAATAACTAGATCATTATTCTACTACTTTTTACTTAACTGAGATATTTAAATTTTCATTCCAGATACTGGTGTAGTGTATCGACCATTTTTAAAATCCGTTGGGAAATTTTCAAAAGATTCAAAATTCCTTAAATCACGTCGATTTTTTTGAAAATGTAAAGAAAATATTTCGCCCATGGCTATGTCGATATAAGCAACTACAAGTTAACAATGTCCAGTCCTATTATTACTAATGTTTGCTGGTCACTGTCAGACTATGTTTTCCGTCGTTTATTGGTTGAGTAACACAACACTTCACGTCACTAATACGCACGCACCGGTCGACCGCACGTCCGGTCTGTATGACGCACGAAGATTAACTGAGCAGAGTAGATGCGCAGCAGTCAACGAGAGGGACCTCGACGGACCTCAAGTGGCGTCTTCTACTGGAGACGAGCCGAAACCAAACATACCGCCCGCCTCGTTTCTTGAACGATTATCTGCTAGCCGCCCGCCGTAAGGTCGAATTTCCATGCTTTGATTCGACTGAAGTTGCTGATGACGTCTCTTCGCGTTTAACAATACTCGCTCATTCATTCTGACTTGACGGTCATGAGAAGCACCTACGGGTGCGTGGGCCCCATGCCGCTTAGCAACTCCGGCTTATGCCGTGCTAAACTCAAAGGAAACCCACGGAAACCTTTGAGAGAGTTGCAAGTCAATTAATGTCAATTACAATCTTTAACCTTGGGCTTCGTAATAGCATTCTATTATTTAGTTTCGCATTAGAGTGTCGGGCGCGATCCAACCGCAAGGATCAAACAATCTAGCAAGGGTGTCGAAAATGGTGCGCTTGGTCAAACCATGCGAGTGAATCTCGGGTGGAGTCAGATAAAACCAATTACTCTGCGGATCCTAGCAAACGCCAAGCTCGTTGGTGATGCCATCACTGCAAAGTTGAAGTCAGATCGGGCGAAGACGGTCTTGTTCTGGTAAATCTGCTAGTAGCTCCAGTTGATTGGCGCTCTATTTGCGGAGAGGAAATCTGCCGATAAGTTGCTCCTGTAGCTACCTCGCTTTTTGAAGGTCATTGCATTTCGTCAACAGCTCGCCGACAAAGCGCTCTTTGAAAAGAATTGGGGCAGAAGTCACAGTCGACTGTCGGTAGTGTACGACTGGGTTATTCTCAAGGCACTCAATGCAATACGTTGCGGATCGATGTCTCGTTCGTTCACCGGAATCGGCCGATACATCAGGCAGAACTCAGCGCCGCAATCACGTTTGTGACGTCTCACTCGAATTGATACGTGGCTTGAATTGATTTGCAATGTGGGCCCAGTGTGAAGCGTGTCATCGAGACTGTAGCCAGTCGACGTAGGTCTGGGCGCAGCAGATTCTCAGGCAGCGATGATGATCTCCCCGTTGCCATACTCCGTGATGTGGTATGGAGTAAGTGGGGCGAGCTCTCGCGCGCAGCTCGGTATGCAGGAACAAAGGGCAAACTTCGGCTCCATGGTAAAAGATCCACAGCTCGAAAATGGCCAAACCGTGGGTCGGCGAGATCCAGGCCTTGCCATTTGCTGTCGTCTTTGGAACTGTTAAGCAGGCAATTGTTGCTGAAGAGAAATCTGTTGCTACAAGTGCCCCTGAGGACTAATTTTCTGAGATTTCTGCTGATTCATCGGTGGACTATTCATCAGTTGTTCTTGGTGTGAGGCGAGGAGCTGTTGCTGAGTCGTCACCTGAATTTAAGTGATCTGGGAGTTAATATGTTGAGGCGAAGCCCTCAGCGTCTGCTGCTGAATTTGGTGTTGATTCAGAAGAGTGAAATCCTGCGATTGCTGCTGCTGTTGCTGTCCTATCCGGACAGTAAGCTGTTGGTTAACCTGCTGATTCACCGGTTGATTGATCTGGTTAGACTGTTGATTTATCTGGTGAGACTGTTGATTTAGCTGATTAGTCTGCTAATTCATCTGCCCTGCAGAGCCTGCATCTGATCCTGCAGGGGACTCTTCATCTGCATAATATTATCAGCCGAAGGCCCAGTTAAATTCCAAATGACGTTCAGGTTTGGAAAAGAAGTGATCGAACGACACGGCGGTGAAATGGAGCCATAATATTGTCCACGAGCCACTCACGTCCTCGCCATTACACAAGAGCCTCCAATTATCGTCCAAGCTCTGGCTGTTGAGGGGTTGCTGACTGACTTGCACTGCCTGTGGATGAGCAGCCATCATTGTAGTTGTTGTTACACCCTGCGTGGACACGACGTGGTGTTGTCCATTGGCCTGCTGCTATTGTTGTTGGGCTGACTGCTGCTGAACCTGCGTCGATGCTCGTGGATTTGAGTGCGTGCGTTGACGGAAGCACTCTCGACATCTGCGTAGGAGGTTCTACATCGTAGTCCGCATCTGGGGGCTGATAGATGAGTCCCATATGATTCTCCTGGAACGCGGCCCAATGATTTTCCAATAGCTGAAGACGAACAGCCGGTGCATAGGAGAATTCTCGACCGAAACCAAACCAAAGAAATAATATCCAATTATGAATATGAATAGATACATGATATGTCAAGCATAGAAATGAACATCCACATAAAACCATCCAGGAGATGAAAGTGCATAATGAGATGGCAATATACAACCTATATGACACACACACATATATATATATATATATATATATACACACATACTCCTACAATACACACATCCAATAATACAATCTCTAAATAGTAGAATTATAATTTCTTTAGGAGATATAGGTGTGCGTAGGAGAATTCTCGACCGTGTGTGATCTGGAATTTTGAGAGAGAAAGAGAGAGAGAGGCATGTGTAGGAGGAGTCTCGACCGTGTGTGATCGACAACCTCGACTACTTCTCCCACCCACTCTCACATCCTTTTTTCGTCATGAGAGACCACTCGATCATGCGATGAGAAAGCTCTCGACCGTGTGCGGGAGATTGCTTCGAGAGAGAGAGAGAGAGAGAGAGAGAGAGAAAGAGAGGCATGTGTAGGAGGAGTCTCGACCGTGTGTGATCGACAACCTCGACTGCTTCTCCCACCCGCTCTCACGTCCATTGTTCGTAATGAAGATGCGTGTAATGACACTTCAATGCGAAGACTGCCGTCGACTTACGCTTGATGACTCCTGGTCTCCGCTTCCAATGTCAGCTGGCCGAGTTGCTCAGGCGGAAGCGCGTCGGGTTCGTAGCCAGAAGGCCACGGGCTCGATTCTCGTTGACGACACCTGATGACTCCTGGTCTCTGCTTCCCTCGACGCCACGATAACCTCCCCGTAGTAGCCGTATCCGGCTTAAAGGACCATGTTTAGATGATGAGATAACTCGTTCATTGGTTGAGTAACACTATACTTCACGTCACTACTACACACGCAACGGTCGACCGCACGTCCGGTCTGTATGACGCACGAAGATTAACTGAGCAGAGTAGATGTGCAGCAGTCGACGAGAGGGACCTCGATGGCCCTCAAGTGGCGCCTTCTACTGGCGACGAGCCGAAACCAAACACACTCATTTTAAGAAATCTGTAGATTAAATACGTTTTTTTCTGTAAATATAAGCCAAAACATCATTTTGCTTCCTCATAGAGGAAGCTTTGTAATGGTGACATTTCTCAAATTTTTTAAATTCATTTAATTGAACCCTCCCTAATTTAAAAATGTCTAATACAATGTTCTAAGCAATTGTCCGGATGTGTGTGCGTGTGTGGATGTGTGGATGTATGGATGTGTGGATGTATGGATGTGTGGATGTGTGGATGTCACGCTTTTTTGTGAACACGATAACTAGAAAACGGTTGCAGATAAATTGATGAAATTTGGAGAGCTTATTTTCCTCACTAATATCTTGAAACTGACCGAAGGATTTCAAAAAATATTTAATGCATTTTTTTTCTAGCACTCAATAATATTTTAAAAATCGGTTTTTTATAGCAAAACTTTTTTCATTAACATCATTCAAAGTTGATGCAAGACCAGAAAAGATGTGTTGATTTAAGACGAATCGATTGAATTATAATTTTAATGCATTTTATCAAATTGTAGGGAAGTTATGGTAATTTATATATTTTGAAAATCGGTTTTTTATAGTAAAACTTTTTTCATTAGCATAATTCAGAGTTGATGTAAGAATATAAAATATTCCTTAGTTCGAAACGAATCGATTGACCTATAATAATAATGCATTTTATCAAAGAGTAGGGAAGTTATGGTAATTTATATATTTTGAAAATCGGTTTCTTATAGTAAAACTTTTTTCATCAACATAATTGAAAGTTGATGTAAAAACAGAAAAGATGTGTTGATTCGAGTTGAATCGATTGACCTATAATATTAATGAATTTTATTGAACAGTAAGGAAGCTATGGTAATGCATAATATTTGAAAATACGGTTTTTTATAGTAAAACTTTTTTCATAAGCATAATTCAAAGTTGATGCAAGAATGTGAAAGATTCATTGGTTCGGGACGAATCTATTGACCTATAATATTAATAAATTTTATTGAAGAGTAGGGAAGTTATGGTAATTTATATATTTTGAAAATCGGTTTTTTATAGTAAAACTTTCTTCACTAGCATAATTCACAGTTGATGCAAGGATATAAAAGATTCGTTGGTTCGAAACGAATCCATTGACCTATAATAATAATGCATTTTATCAAAGAGTAGGGAAGTTATGGTAATTTATATATTTTGAAAATCGTTTTTTTATAGTAAAACTGTTTTCATTAACATAATTCAAAGTTGATGCAAGAACAGAAAATATGTGTTGATTCGAGATCAATCGACTGACCTATAATATTAAGACATTTTATTAAAGACTATGGAAATTGTGAAATTGCATAATATTTGAAAACACGGTTTTTCATAGTAAAACTTCTTTTCAGTAACATAATTCAAAATTGATGCAAGAACGGAAAAAATCTCTTGATTCAAGGCAAATTGATTGATCTATAATAATAATAATACACTTTATTGAAGATTAGGGAATTTCTGCTCATTTATAATATCTGAATCATCAGGTTCAAACAGAAAAAACTTTTTTCATCGACATAATTTAAAGTTGATGCATGAATAGAAAAGAATTTTTGATCATAAATTTTCAAATAGAGTAATATTATGACAAGTTTTGTGAAGAAATCGTAAAGCTGGGAAAGGGATAGGGTGCGACAGAACTTTTCCTTTCCCTTTTCCAGCTCAAAAAATTATTATTTCGAACCCAAGATTTGATTTGTCTGATTTGTCTTGTTATTTAAAACATTTTTGTATTATTCTGTAATTTTTCATTTTTGGTAAATTTCTATTTTTAAATTGAGCAAAATGAAGACTTCGGTTTGCCTATTATTGAAAAAAATAACTAATGCTTCCTCTATGAGGAAGCAAATACATTTGCTATCGGGAAGCAAAGTGCTCGTGAAATGAGCACCATATAATTATAAATACAAACAAAGTGGAAACACTCGAGATCGAATTCACAGCTAGTTTAAATTGTTAACGTTTTAAATATGTTCTTTGCATTTTGATACTGATTAAGGAAATGTACCAGCTATTAATTGTACTGTCGTGCTTTTATAGCAAAGCTATGAAAACTATATTTTTGTTTAATTGAAAAAAATATCAGGGTGAAAATTTAAAAAGGATTTTCAAGTTGAAAGTATATAAAAAAAACTTGTTTCTTAGTATAAAATGTTTATGTATGTATGTTTAATTTGACAAATCATAACAAAAAATGTATTTTGACTATTTATCTACTTTTCACAGAAAAACAGTCTACAATTTTTACACTTTAACATAATGGTATGTCTTAAACTCAGTGAAAATTTTCTGGATCGAAGCAACATTGATCTAAATTAAAGACTTCATTTTCTGAAGTTCAGAATTAAATTTCACGTTAAAACCTATTCAAAGAAATGTTACAGAATATAATTCTGACAAATGTAAAAACAATTTTAGTATTCACTTTAACAATTAGGTATTAATAATGTAACAATTTTAAGTATTTTCTCTTTAATACGTTCATTTGATTAAATAATCTATGAGATATATCGTGCAGTTACTGACACTTATGAAAATAACTGGAAGTAAATAACCATATTTTATTATTACCAATTTTTTTATTTTATCTTAGTCCTAAATCGTGACTTCGAAATTTGAATTAAATTAAAATTAAATTCCAATGTTTATATCTATTAAACACATCCTTGTTTGGACTATTGCGAATCTCTTCTCGTGTTTTTTTTCTTCATTTCATCCATAATAAACACATATACAAATTACTTTTATGAATCAATATTCTAATAATTTTTTAATTTATCAAATTATTCATATGTGGTAACTATGGTGAAACGCCATACGTTCCGGCGACAGCTTCACGGCGTTGCTGCCATTCAAGCGAAGTCCGAACCGGATTCTTTGGAGCAATCAGTGGGCAATCATGGGATTCACAAAGGAATCATTTATGAACTGCCGCATTCATGGTTTTCTGATTCTCAGATTCCTCACTGAATAGCCCCTGGATTTTCACCGATTATGGCTGCATTTCATGTTAGAAGCACCACAAGAAAGTTTCATCCCTCTAAATGATGTGTAACCTACCCACAAATTGAAAGGTCATGAATGGTTTTTTTTTGTTTCTTAATATTCATACATACTCGAGTAGCCCGTGACACTTCTGTATGCACTTAGAGTGCGACGCAGTAACTTTAGCTTGAGAACTCCTCAAAACTCAACTGATTATGAATATCAAAGGTTATTTTTTCTTGTATTATACAATTTCTTGAAACAATGACATTATTCTTATAAGATAAAAATGTTGTAAAATTATTTTCGGAAAGTTCATGGAAAACCAAAACTCGTATGTCATAACAAATTGTTCATGCGACTACCCGTCTTCGAGTAAGAGCGTTACAAACAATTGAATTTGCACTCAAATTGACATATTTGCAGCAGCATATCTCGACAACTATTGGACCGAAAACTTTCCAAAAAAATGTAAATCATTTTTCAACACACATACTCCACGAGAAAAAAGAAAATTTTCCGAAGAAGCAAAAAATTGTGTAATATATGTATAAGTGTAAAAAATGGTCCTTTTTTGACAACTACGTGTACAATTTTTTGAACTTCCTAATAAAAGACTTTGTGTACATTTCACAAGGTCGATGCTATAACTTTTGCAATAAATCTTGGGAAAATTACCTTGATCACAAATTTTTTGGTTTCTTTGCAAAAATCCTAATCTTTCTTTGCTGCTAACCAATTGTATGAACAAATGCAGCTATTTGATATAGCTTTTGTTTTCAACGGTTTTTAAAATGAGATATAAAACAAAAACTTTTTCTTTTATAGTTTTTTTTCAAATTAAAATCATTTCATTAATTTTGGTCTCATAAACAATTAATTGCAACATAATCTTTGGTCTGTCCCAGCTGCGATCTTACAGCTAAGATTTCCGATTTTTTAAAAATTATTTATTTGTTAGCTTCCTCATAATCTTTCTCCTTGTTACCACATGGAAATCATCGTTCTTTTGTTGATAACAATTTTCATCAGCAAAATCTTAGATTTCTCGAATCTTATGTTTTTATTCGCATTGCTTGAATGAGGCACAAAGAAAAACTGTTACCTTTTTTTTTTTAAACTTGATCTTGATTCTAACAATTTGTTAATTACGGCCTTATAAAGATTGAACTGCAAAATAATGTTTAGTATATCCCAGCCTCAATTTTACAATTAGGATTTTCGATTTTTTTCAGCTACTTTTTTGGTAGCATCCTGACAATCTTTTTCTCTGATATTATGCAACGTTTCGGAGCGATATGTGGCATGTCGAAGACGTGATACCTGGGCGGGAAGAAAGTAAATAAAGAAAACGATCACAAGTACACACGATGTGCTTAAGGACTGAAAAAGTTTGACAAAAATGAATCCAAAATGTGCCAATGCAAAAAGTTTCTATATCATTTGGACATTAACATTCAGCTGAATTTAAAATCCTTGCTACTCCCTTTCGCGAGTTTTGCGCATTTTTAGATTTTTACATAACAACCAGTACTGCAAAGGTTGTGTAATTGCATTTATTGAGTACAACGCTTTTTCAAGTTTACCGTTTTTCCGAAACATATCAAAAATAAGTTTGTGTTGCTTACTTTTTACATTTGGAAAATTTAGTTGCCACTTTTAGCCAAGCCCAGGACCAATGACGAGGACGTAGTGGCTGAATGGTCCCATTTGGTATTTTTTTTCAACTTTTTTCGTATTTTGTATATAGTAAATGATATATATAATAAATTATATATTTACTAGTATGGATAAATTTAAATGAGTGTTACAAAATTTTCCGCTTAGACTGCACTAACTGGTTTGTGCCCGGGCAAAGTTTGAAGTCCAGTATCTCTGGATCAATTTAACGCATCGGAATTAATTTTTTTTTAACTGTACCTAAAAGTCTCACAAAAAAAGTCGAGTTTCAGGCGATGAATGGAGACTGGGTTTTTCGAACGCTAGAGGAGTGAATGATCTTAAGGTAAGTGAACTACGAGAAACTATGCACGTAAGGAAACTATATATTCTATGTGTACCTGAGACAAAGAAAAAGGGTTGCGAAAGTAGAAACATAGAAAATGTGGTGTTGGAAGGCGGTTTTGAAACATGGTCAGGAGTAGATAGTGAATTACATGGTGGACAAGGGGTCGGTTTGATTATGAATGAAAAAGCAAGACAGAATCTCAAAGATCAAAGATATGTATCGCCCAGATTGCTGTGGGTTAGAATGAAGGTAGGAATCTGAAGATTATTCATCATAGCGTGCTACGCCCCAGTTGATGGTGATCTGAGAGAAGTCAAAGACGCCTTCTTGGACACTTTAAATGAAACGATAAGTACTTGCGATCATGGTAAGAGAATCATTCTGCTAGGAGATATGAACGGATGGGTCGGCGTCCAAAATCAGGGTACAGATACAGAAAGGGTGCTAGGTAATTTTGGGGATTGAAGAAAAAATTATAACTGGGAAAAATTAGTTAGCTCATGCCTGGAAAAGGGCCTATTTATTACAAACACTTGGTTTAGACATAAAATGATCCACATGTACATATATACAATGTGGCGTTGTCCCCCTCCACTGAGACGCTTCGCATGCATCTCCCCTACCAATCACACCCTCTTTATTTCTTTCTATCTTTCTCTCTCTTTCTATTCATTTAAGGTCCGATTAAGTATACATAAAAGAGTAGATTACGCGACTACGTAAGCTTTTGTACTACACGTTGTTATGTATACATCTAAAAATGCATAGAACTAGCGAAAGGGAGCAGCTAGGATTTTAAATTCAACTGATTTTTAATATCTGAACGATAAAGAAACTTTCTGCGTTAGTAGATTTTGGATCCATTCCGGTCAAACTTTTTCAGTCTTCGAGCACACCGTGTACATTTCATGTATGTATAAAGGTTGAAAATTTGGTTTTTTAGGAATTTAAAAAAAAAATCATTTCTAAACTAATTGATGAATTCAAGTCCTTCAATTTCTCAAATTTCACGGACAAGTAATGTATCATTAGAATCGCAAAAATCCGTGGGTTTCTATTTATTTCCTCTGTAGTTCCTCACTCCTGACGATGAAAATTAAGCTGAAATATTGCTTGGTTGAAAATTGAATAATTTTGTTGAAAATGTATCTTTTTGGCTTAAGAGTAGATCTGTCTTACTTGAAAATTAATTTGTTTGGTTGGAAATGCCTTTTTGAAAATTGAAAAAGAATTATTTTAACTGATTATGTAACTATTTCAGTTGTAGATTCATCGTAACTTTAGTTGAAAATTCATCTGTTTGCTTGAAAGT
>CAKNXH010057572.1:0-16434 GCA_932178445.1 Andricus quercusramuli | reverse complement strand
GCCGATCAAGGCCATGACTGTGACGATGTAGAAGCATGCATCCGACTAGACACAGCCGGATGCTATGTGAGAGCGCCCACCAAGGCCATGACTGTGACGATGTAGAAGCATGCATCCGGCTTGACACAGCCGGATGCCATGTGAGAGCGCCGACCAAGGCCATGACTGTGACGATGTAGAAGCATGCATCCGGCTTGACACAGTTGGATGCCATGTGAGAGCGCCGACCAAGACCATGACTGTGACGATGTAGAAGCTTGCGTCCGGCTTAACACAGCCGGATGCCATGTGAGAGCGCCGACCAAGGCCATGACTGTGACGATGTAGAAGCATGCATCCGGCTTGACACAGCCGGATGCCATGTGAGAGCGCCGACCATGGCCATGACTGTGATGATGTAGAAGCATGCATCCGACATGACACAGCCGGATGCCATGTGACAGCGCCAACCAAGGCCGGGACTGTGACTTTGACTGGCATGCATCTGGCCGGACGCGGCCAAATGCTATGTGTAGCATGTACCTGACTGGACACGTTCAGGTGCTATGTGAGTGCGCCGTATAGGGCATGACTATGACATTAAGCAGTTGCGTCTGAACGGACATTCGTCCGAGCGGCAATTCATACTGATTGACATCAACTTCTTACGGAGTTTCTTGCAAATTTCGTTTTATGAAACTTATCTGTAGCGAAACCTTTCACCCCTTGAATTTGCTAAAACTCTAGGCTGTCTTTCCGAATCTTAGCAATAACGGTATCCAAGATCTGAAGGTTGCACATTCCAATTTCTTCTGTTTCTTGACTTTCAATATATTTCGACTTCCTCGTTCATATCACAAAATGGGAACTTTAGGATTATGTCTTGTAATCAAACTTGTTATAGATCAGGAACCTACTGAATAATTGTCGATATGAGAGCTATGGAACTCCTAAAGAGTCAATTATCCCTGATAACTTCGATTACCAATATCAAAAGAAATGTGTTTTTTTGGCTGAGCGACAAAGAATCATTCCTGGATTGCTCCGCAGCCAGATTCAGTTCTTGAGCTTATTTCTAGATACGCAGATCCCATCATTCGTGCTTGTGGGAAAAGATGCCATTGCCAGGGATCTATATCTCACTGAGTATCAGTTCGACTCTACCCAAGCTGTTTACGTCTTCGACAATCCTGTGTTCACATCTCAGGAGAATCTCTGCAAGGAGCTCAACATATGCTCATTTCCGTATGTCCACGATTGGAGAAGGACACCTTGCTGACGAGGATTATGCGCCCTTCCATGTATAACTATGACAGCTTGGGGCACATGCGTATTATTCCTTCCACAGAAACACATCATGCAGTTTGGCGAGATACAGATGATGGTCCTTTACTTCGCATTGTGTTCAATGCACCGTGAGGGACTTCCTCAGGATCTCTTCTTAAATAATTAATTTTTCCGCAGGTCCGAAACCGCAAAATGACCTTGATGCCGTCTTGACGCGATGGGGATTTCCTTGACTTGTTTTCTTTGCTCGAGTTGAACTGATGTATCGCCAGATTAGAGTTGATGAAGGAGATGTCGACCTTCAACGTTCCGTCTGGAGGGAACCAGTAGCGGACAAAGATGGTCACTGTCAGCTTCGGACACTAACCTACGTAATGTCAGGGCTCTATATCTGGTCATTCGGTTCAGAAAACTATTTATGTTGATGATATATTATCAGGCGTGAGTGATAAGGTTTCTGCCATTAAACTTGGAGATCAACTGATTCAGCTGTTGGAATATGGAGGCATGCATCAGAAGAAGAAGGCCTTCAACTCATCTCCACTATTGAATAGAATCCCTGCGTGCGACATATTACATAACAGGGTGGCCACAGTTCGAGACCGACGGCCCAGTTTACGCTTCGGGAGCCGCCTGGAATCCTGTATCTGACGAATTTTGATTGGGAATACCAGTAACCGTGAGTGAACGCCCGATCACCAAGAGGAAGGTTCTGGCTGCTATTTCCTGGCTCCTTGATCCAGTTGACTGGCTGAGTCTCATCACTGTCGTCGCGAAGCTCCTGATGCAGGATCTCGGGAAGGTTCAAGTTGGTTCAGATACTCCTCTTACTAATCATTTACTCCACAGGTGCAAGACATTCCAGAAAAATTAACTGTGCCGAAACGTAATCCTTAACTTGGAGACGTCGTGTTGATTATCATCCCTTCTCTACTCCGACGTGAGACATGGCCGTTAAGGACGAGACCTTCAGTCACTAGATCGTCAAATGATGCTGGTTGCCAGTCGTGCGCTGATTTCTTGCGGCTCATTGTGTCCCATGGCGGGCGGACCTGAATTCTTACTTATACCTGGACATTTATTGTGTGCGTCATGGCGGGCGACACTCAACTCTTGACCTTTATGATAGGAATTTGTTTCGTTCAGCGAACGAGGCGGGCGGGATGTTAATAATTTATTTGATGTTGTTATTCTTGTTTGAGCGACATTCAAGGTTTCATTGTTAGTAAAATAGTTTTCGCCCAGTGCTCTTTCTCCTTGAGGGTCTCTCTCTGTTCTTCGAGTTTCAGGCTCTTTCCTTTTGGTGGGAGTGGGGAGTCGGGTGGTGGCGTGAAGCTCCCCTGTTAAGATTTGTACCCCTTCTTTCTGGCTTTTCAGTATTCACCTAGGTGTAGGCGAGTGTGACCAGTGATCGGGTGGTTCAACGGTTCAAGGTCCAGTCTTGCTTGTGGACGGTTCGGACGGTTAAGTCCTGAAATTAAAGTTAACGTCACCTTCTGTGCATTGAGTGCTTGTTTAGTGATTTCCCGACTCGCTCAACTTCTGGTGTTGTGGGGAGTGACGAGTCGGACGACGTATCACCTCCGGTTTCGTCGGGATCGATCGTTCGGTGAACGATCGTGGTCGTAGCTTCCGGAGGCTACATCTGTTCCAATTTTCTACAAAAACCCAAAACCTTTTTTTGGGTTCAAAAGGAGTGCCTGCTGGGATCCGCCTCCCAGTGAAACTTTCCTTAAGGACTCTTAGTTTTTGGATTGAGTTCGACAACAGGTATTTGGAGGTGTTTTCATAATCATGGTGATACATGTTCTGGGGTCTTGTTCGTCGACTGTGACATGATTCAATGTGATCCTTTCGCTACCCCACGCCAGTCCGTCATCAAATAACTAACAAGTGAAATGAATTAACAATAATTGACAGAAAGGGACTTGGAGATTTAACTATTCAAAAACTGTTACTGATTGAACTATTTTAAAATTTAAACATTAAAAATTTTGGTTTTTACAGGTGAAATAGCTCAAAATTGTATTAAATACATGCAGGAATCATCGCAACAACTGGTTTTCCTTCCGATTTCCTTCCGAATATTCCGGTGATTCGGCGGACGATTTCAGATTCCCGGGGTTTCCCAGTCAAATTTTTCAATTTTGCTGGCCAACTGAAAGTAACAAATTCGTATTTGCCGCAAAACGCAAACATTTATTTTAATTCATGACGTTCATTCTGAACATCCTTCAACGCAAAAGTGCAAAACATTCCAAAATAAATCAATTTTTAAAAAATACTCAAATTTTCCACTAAAAATATCAATTTTTTACAAAAAAATGAAACAGTTAAACTTTTAATTGAAAAAATTAATTTTCAACAAAAAAAAACGGATTTTCAACAAAAAAGTTGCATTTTCAACAAAAGTGATCAATTTTCAAATAAACTTGTGAATCTTCAACTGAATAGTTGAACTGAAAAAAAGAATTAATTCTCACCTAAAATTATGAATATTTGACTGGAACACTTGAATTTCCAACCAAAAAGATGCATTTTTGAACCAGAAGATTAATTTTCGAATGAAAAGAAATATTTTGTACAAAAAAAACAAAACAATTTTTCAACAAAATACATGAATTTTGAACAAAATAGTTGAATTTTTGATTAAAGAAGACAAATTTTCAAACAAGTATTTGAATTTTGAACTAAAAATAAGATAATTTTCAACCGAAAATGGAATAGTAGCATTTTTATTTTTAGTAAGAAAAATTAATTTCAAACCAAACATAAGAGTTTTCAACTAAAACAATGAATATTCAACTGAAATAGTTGAATTTTCAAGCAAAAAAATTAATTATTACTAAAAAAAATAAATTGTTATCCAAAACTTAAATAATTAAATTTCAAGTTCAAAAATTAATCTTTAACCAAACAAACGAAGAGAAGAATTTTCAAATAAAATTGTGAATATTTAACTGAAATAGTTACATTTTAAACTAAACAGATGAATTTTTTACTGAAGTGATGAATCTTTAACTAGAATAATTGAATTTTGTAACAAGAAGATGAATTTCTACCAAAAGACGAATTTCAAACTAAAAAAGATCATTTTTCCACCAAAAATTATATTAATAAATTTCTAGCAAAAAAAGAATGTTTAAAAAAAATATATGAATTTTTAACTAAAATTATGGAATATTAAACTGGAATAATAGTTAGATTTTCATATGAAAAAATCATTTTCAACCAAAAAACATCCAAAGAAACAGAATAGTTAAATTTTTAGCCAAAAAGATAAATTTTCAACCACAAAGATTAGTTTTTTTTACAAAAAAGTCAAATTTTCGACAAAGTACATAAATTTTTAAACAAATAGTTTAATTTTTAAATGCAAAATATCGATTTTCAACGAAATGGTTGAACTTTTACCAATGAAAGATAAATTGATTTTAAACAAAGTAGTTACATTTTCAACCAGAGATCAATTTAAAATTACAATGATGAACTTTCCAAGTGTATGTGATAGTGGGACAGAGGGTCGCGAATTAACAAGTGAAAATGCTAATATCCGTAGGACATTAGAAGTTGAAGAAGAATCTGAATAGTTTTACTCTCAGTTTTAATTTTTCTGTACTTAAAATATTTTAAGTAATTTATTTAATAAATTACATGTTTTTTATACAAATTTATAGACAATGAAATGAATAATTTGATGAAAAAATTTCACCTCGTTGGCAAATTTGTTGATGACAGCACGCTCAGCTCGCGGAAATTATTACAAAACATTTATTTAATTTTTTTCATGAACATATTACTTGAAATATGTAGCCTCGAAGAAAAGTAAATAACCGTTTTCAAATGATTCCCGCGAGACGAAAGTGCTGCCATCAATTCGTCACTTCGTAACCTCCAAATCCTACTACCGATTGGCCCGATTGGGAACGATTGGGAACGATTGGGAACGATTGAAACATTGCAACACTCAATCGTTCCCAATCGTGCACACACGATTAAGAAACATGATTAGAAACAATTCAAATTTCTTTCTATCGTTCTGAATTGTTTTCAATTAATTATTTCTGGAAGGGTACTTGTGAAAAGTGCGCGCAACTACCCAGGTCAAAAATCTTTCAATTTTTTATGAGATTTTGGTGGCCAGTAGACATCATATAAAGAAAGAGATGTGCTCCTAAAATTATCGAAGTATCATACATTCGAATATAGAAAATTTTTAATTTGGCGAAAAAATGTCCGCTCCATTATCGTACTTTACTCCAAGAATGGTTGAAGCACACTTTTCTATGCTCACGGAAATTAAGCAGTATGTTGGGGCAAAGAAGTTCACCATGAATAAAGTTAAGACGCTTCGCCAGGCTTGGTTTTTAGCCCATGTATTACAAATGACATGTTTCCTCCTACAAGGATAAAGTGTTCCATGTAGTATTTTAACCGCATAATCTGAATGACCTAATACACAACAAGACAATCTTATTTTTTTTTTTTTTTGAAAAATGGTCTTGGTTTTTTTTTTTTTTTATTAATCGAAAATGTGCTTCATTTATGCGTCTGTAAACGAGCAATCCGCCACCGGGAAAAAACGGACGGTGAACCGAAATCAGGCGCTCTGAATTAGTAGAGCACAGCACGATATTATGGCGTCAAGTTTTTCCGCGATACTCGAACCCAGGGGTCCGGTTGTAAATCATCCGACCTTCCCTTTGTCATAGCATCCATGATTCGAGCCGCTTGAAAGAAATTGATAATTATTAAAATATTCAAAAATTGAATTTTAAGATGCTGCATTAGCTTCATTACTTAATGACGAGACGATTAGAAAAAGATTTTAAAAAATCGGTTCACCCGTTCAATTTCTGTTGGCAGTTTTGGTAATTTTGCATTTTATTCAAGTCGGCGGGTGATTTACTTTGGACTTTATCGAAAGATAAAAGCAGATTCGAGGAGATCAGATAATTTTACATCGGAGTAATTTATTAATTACTCAATTGACAATTAGTCAATTCATTATTATGCAATTGAGCAATAATAAGTGTTCAATCAATTGATTAATCGAACAATTACTTCATTGAGACAGCAGATTCATTTTATGACAGATTAGGCTCGAAATATTTTAAATGTTCTTTATATACAATGAATCCACCTTCACTTGACGCGGCCTGGAGTCAGTTGGCTGCCAAGGCTCTATTAGTTTAAATAATTTATTTGGAATGCACGTCAGGCGCCAGCTAATTTCATTTAAAATTAGCAAAATATATTGAAAATTTTTTATAAGATAAAATCGCAAGAGGGTTCATTGGGTGACTCCAAATAAAATTGAAACGAGAGAGAATTCACAGAAAAAGGTGTAATTAGATTTAAATTTACATTATTTGGTTGATGTGTCTCTCTTTGATATGGCTATTCTCCTCAATTTTAATCTCGCAACAAATTATATATTCCTTAGTCTCGTCGTTGTACAATTATTGTGTTAGTCATGTCGGAAACCGACTTTTGGACGTAATACAAATTTTCAAGCTCGCATTCGAACGGCTGTCGCAAAAGTGTCCCCGTTCCCTTCTCGCTTAGTTTTCTTTTCCGTCAACGAGAATCGCGCACGCGCATGCCGTCGATTGCTGCTCGTTCAGAATTGTCAAATTCGTGATAATTCATCAAACTAATTTTAAATATTAGGTTTCCGAATACAAAATCCCGCCTTGACGCTATGGTAACTTGGTTAGTATAATTTTCCTGTTACCCCTGGCGGACCGGCCGAACGCAAACGTTACGCTACAGCGTAACGGTAAAGTAATGCTAAAGTAATGGTAAAGTAATATGGCATTATAATTAATAAAGGAAACAAAATTAATATGTAAACTGTTGCAATTATAATAAAACGTTGAAATTTACGTTCAACGGTCATGCCGCAATTGCAACAAGTTGCTTTTGCAGCATGAAAAAATAAAAAAACATAGTGACCGTCATTGCAGTCGGGCCCCTGCATATTGGCAACCCGCTAACGTGGCTTTAAGTGGGTTGCCAGTCTGCAGGGACCCGACTTGCATGACAGCCACTTTGTTTTTTTATTTTTTAACGCTGAGAAAGCAACTTGTTGCAATTACGGCATGACCATTTAATGTAAATTTCAACGTTTTATTATAATTGCAACAATTTACATATTAATTTTGTTTCCTTTATTAATTATAATGCCATATTACTTTAGCATTACTTTACCATTACTTTACCGTTACGCTGTAGCGTAATGTTTGCGTTCGGCCGGTCCGCCAGGGACATCATTAAGTAATGCATCGATAATTAATAATTTAATTATTATTTGAATAAACGCTAAAAGTCAATTTATTTATTAATTGTCAATTCCTTCATTCATGTGTGTATACATTGAAGGTGGGTGATTTAGTTTGGTCTCTATCCAAAGAAAAAAGCAGATTCAAGGATGATTGATCAATTAATTGACTATCCAATTCAGTAATTTATACACGGCTAATTGTTATAAACAAATTATATCAACAACATGTTAACATATTGCGAATTTTGCTTGCAACGTATATATTTGTAAGTTGAAATTGCTTGATTTTATCAACAGAATCATGTTTCATCATGAAAATTTGCTGAATAGTATATTTTCTTCATTTTATAAACAAATTATGTAAAGAAATGCATATTTTAGACGTTTATTGGCAGAAAGTAATCGTTTGTCTTTTTTAGTGCCTTCAAATTATATGCATGGACCATCCCTGGACAATTGTCCGCGACTGCTTATTAATTATTGTAACCATATTTAGCAGAAACCCTTGGTACGGGGACCCTCTATCCGCAACCCGAGGACGCGTTTGGTGGCATGGTCATAAGCCCTTCGTTTCTATTCCAAAGGAATCGAAACCGAAACCGAAATATATATTTTGTTTACAATCTTGTTCTCGGGTGAACCCGGTTTTTCATCATAGTCACGGACTAAGTCAAGTGACTGATCTATAAGGATGTTAGAAGTTAATACAATACGATTTCTGAAATGTTCTGCGCTGATGTTGTAAGTACAAAATTAAAAGCATGGTGTAGTTTGCAGTTTGTCTTTACAGTTTTTATCCTTTCACAGCGGCCGTGAGTGTTGGAGGTGACAATAGTCGCCTCTGGATGCTTTCTTACAAGGATGATACTCCAGGTGTCCCTCGCCCATTTGATTCTCCCTGATATATGTTGTAGTACTCGAAAGACTAAGTGATACGTATTTTTTTTATCTGCGGAAAAATAATTTAAGGGGGTGAAACAACCCCTCCAAGATAGGGTTCGCAAGTGTCGATTGTATAGTTTTGTGTAGAAAAATATATTTTTTCCAAATTTTTGCCTGTGAATTTAGCAATTTTCAGCTCAACATTAAAAATATGTAGGGGTGGTTCACCCCTGCGCAATTTTTTTATTATTGTTGGATAGAATCTATTTTAATTCCTTCGTTATAAAAATGATTTCCCAATTTCTTTTTCGTATGGAATCTATATATTATCATGGACACAAAATAAAAAGTTTTTAAGGGTAGCTACCCCATTATTAATTTGTTTACACATTTTTCTTGCGAAACACGTCAACTTTATTTTGGTCTCAAGTGCAAAATATATTTTTTTCAAATTTTTTCCTGTGAATTTAGCAATTTTCAGCACAACTTTAAAAATATGTAGGGATGGTTCACCCCCGCGTAATTTTTTTATTCATGTTGGATGGACTCTATTTCACTTTCTTCGTTATAAAAATAATTTCTTAATTTTGTTTGCGTATGAAAAGTATATATTATCATAGACATAAAATAAAAAGTGTTTTGGGGTAGCTACCCCCATTAATTTTTTTACCAATTTTTTTGCGAAACACGTCAACTTTATTTTGGTCTCAAGTGCAAAATATATCTTCTTCAACTTTTTTCCTGTGAATTTAGCAATTTTCAGCACAACTTTTAAAATATGTAGGGTTGGTTTACCCCCGCGTAATTTTTTTATTCATGTTGGATGGACTCTATTTCACTTCCTTCGTTATAAAAATAATTTCCCAATTTTTTTGTGTATGAAAAGTATATATTATCGTAGACATAAAATAAAAAGTGTTTTTGGTAGCTACCCCCATTAATTTTTTTACCAATTTTTTTTTTGCGAAACACGTCACCTTTATTTTTATCTCAAGTGCAAAATATATTTTTTTCAAATTTTTTTCTATGAATTTAGCAATTTTCAGCACAACTTCAAAACTATGTAGGGGTGGTGCACCCCTTAATTTTTTTTTGTTTGAGAAAATTACGTTAGTCATCTTTCATCATGAGAAAACTTTCCCAGTATGTATGGTCGAAATCAATTTTTTTTTCTACACAAAACTATACAATCGACACATTCGACCCCTATCTTTGAGGGGTTGTTTCACTCCCTTAAAGTGTCTTTCCGCAGATAAAAACAAATACGTGTGACTTAGTTTTTCGAGTACTACAACATATACCAGGGAGAATCAAATCGGCGAGGGACACCTGGAGTACCTTCCTTGTTAGAGCTACCATGTATATATATATATATATATATATATATATATATATAATCATTATTATTATTATATTGCTTAATGTTGATATATTGTTAGACTTTAAAAAAAATCAGCCAACCAAAACTGTTATATTAAAATCTTTAATAATGTACAATAAAGGAAAACTTTGTCAACTTCTCTTTTCAATTACATTCATTGAAAATAAATGTAAACATACTGCAAGAAAATAATTAAGACTTTAGTTACTATTAAAATTTTATGTTGAAAAGTCAGTCGCCCCCAAGCACCTCAGTAGATATTTCGTATCTACGGTGCAGTGTACGCCACAGAGGACAGATCCTCGCAAGCATTTACCACCACTCTCGGTCTCTAGGAAAAAGAGTGGTGAACGTGGAATATGTGTTCCCGAACGGAATTTCCCCGACTTGGGCATGCCTGCACTATTTGGAGAGAAATAATGTGCTTTTACATATTTTTCAATTAGGAGTTGATTTTTTAAAACAATTTTTATTAGAAAATGGACTTGCGATTTTCTACTAGTCGCGGAAAGTCAAAAATACAGGGCAAACAGAACACAAAGTCACTTGCGTACGATGCCTTTATCTGAAAGCTCAAGCAAGGCCTTAAAATAAAACATACGTAAAATACACTGTGTATTCAGCGGCTGTCCTGAACTTACCCGAACGATTGTCGCTAGTGTAAAGCCGAATCTAGCCGGAAATTATTTCGCTTGGATTTCCGGTCAGAGTCCAAGCTACTTCACAAGGCTAAAAAATATGTAAGGGCAAGGAATTCTTTTCGTCTTTAAATTCGCTCCGCATTCGGTCACTATTACAAGGCAAAAAAGACACAAAGTTCTTTAGGTTCTTTCTTATTTGTATGCTGATGACGTATTACATGCCTTATACAAATGTGAGGAAACGCAAAGTGCTTTGTGTATCTTTTTCTGTTGTATTTTTTAACTTTTTCGACCTTCCCGAATTATAAAGAATCATTTTTTGAAATGTATGTATGTATGTATGTATACCATTACGCCATTTCCCTTTCGGGGTAGGCGTGACACTACCCGATTCGGGTAGTGTTTCTAGGTGGATAGTTTCTTGTAGTAAAGAACTACAAGTGTGGGCTCACCACACCCACGACGCCAACACCACGCAGTAGTATTATTCCCGAATGGTCACCCATCCAAGTACTTACCGCACCCAATACTGCTTAACTTCAGTGATCTAACGAGAACTGGTTTTTTCAGCGTGGTATGGCCGTTGGCCATAGTAAATAGTAATAATTATTCATTTTTACTGGTACAATTAGACGCAGCTTTCTCTTACGAATCCAACGATACCAAAAACTCATTTTTCATAATAATGTCACTTATGCATATTTTTAGTTTGGACGGCAGTATAGTAAGTGAATAAAAGAATTTTCAACAAAATAGTTCAATACAGCATTGTACAGTAATATTCTACGTCTACAAATGACGAATCATTGTTATTCAATTTTACAATGCAATTAAAGAAACAATTAAGCAGCGTCCAGGAGTATGAGGACACCTAAAAAACAATCAATTAAAAACATACGCTCACATTTCGTAGGACATCTCCGGCACATAATAAGGTAAAACAATGTTTTAAAAAGTGTTGCAAAGGTTATTAAAGTCCGCCTTAAATGAGCCCTAATTGAAGTAGTTTTGGTAAATAGAGCTCTGACAATATACACGGAAAAAAATGATCGCTGGAATTTTAAGTAACTATTTTATAACTCCTGGATAAAGGGAAAAGTCTGGTGAGATTTCTGGGAATTCTATTAAATAGTAGAAGAAAAGTCAATTAATTTTTAGAAACAGAGTCACTGGAAAAAATCTACTAATTCTTATGAAAGAACATTTCAAAAACCAAGCGATCCTTTCTGATAAATAATAAACATTTCTCTAGAGTTTAGGTGACAGTCAAATAATTCTAAAGAAATGGGATTCAAGAAAATAGTTTATTAATTATATTAAAGAGTGTATTAGATTTTATTTGATAGTAAACGACTTTTTATATAACTTGTGAAAAAGAATTTAAGAAATGAGTAATCGAAGAATTGAGAATACGAGCTTATAGAATTCCGTTGACCAGTCACTGAAAACTGTAAAATGCGCAGTGGACGTTTTTCCGTAGCACCGCGTACGTTGCCTGTTTTGCCCGTCGTGCGTTTGTTTGTATTGTTGCGAGCGCTCGTTACTTGTTAGCCATCTTGTGATGTGAAGTTATATATGTTTGATCTTAATTATAATAATTTGTATTGTAAACGACAGGGGATTTATTTTCAAATCACGATTATTTTTTAATTCTTACACGGAGAAGCTCTGGCACGAGCGGTTAGTGCTAAAATAATTATTTTTTTCATAGCACTAGCCACAGTTGCCAACACACTATTCGCTCGTGAATTCACACGAGCGGCTAGCGTGAATTCACGAGCGGGCATTGTGTTGGCAACTGTGGCTAGTGCTATGTAAAAAAAAAAATTTTTTAACACTAACCGCTCTTGCCAGAGCTTCTCCGTGTAGTTTTAATAGAAAGAGTTATTTGATTACGTTCAATGAAACTTCATATTATATTGCATAATATGAGATTCAACGAGATCATTTAAAAGTCTTTAACTAGACTTCGATTCCAATTGAAATTTTAGAAGTCATTCGCTTCCAATTTTGAATATTTTTTAATTGTAATGACTTAATTGTCGAATCGGGGCAGACTTTGAAGTGCTTTTCGAAATTCTTTACTCTAAAATATTGAAATTTAAGAAATTAAATTCAAAGTGAGTAAAAATTTTAATTCCAGTTTAATATCCGAAATTCAAATTTGATCGTGGGATTCTTGCTTTTCTTGATTTCCAAGAATTTCGTAACTAAAACATTGAACCCTTTTCTTGATTGTTATCCTTTTTAATTAAATATAAGTGATATCTGTGAACCTTGAATCATAAAAATATGTCGTTGATATTATTCAACAATTTTTCGTTTCTAACTTGTAGTTTTTTATTTGCATTGTCCGGGACTTAAAACGGTCCACCTTTTAGCAATTACCCATATAGTTATATAATTATTCTCTATTATTTAAATAATGAAAAAATACGTGGCAGCATAGAAAAAGATTACGATGTTTAAAAAGTGTTTAAAAACACCATTATTACAATTTTTTACAATTTAAAAAAAATTGTATGAATATTTGAAGCAAGATACTTAGATAAAAGGAATTGAAAAACAACATTTTAGAAAAGCTCATTGAGAAGGTAGTAAGCACACGTACCGAAAAACCCGTCTATTCACAACGAAATTTCAGTACAAATAGACCTTCCAGCTCCCTCTATTCGTACCGAAAAAATCCGGCTATTTGTACCGACACACAGTGGGATAAAATCAAAAAACGAGGTTCAAAGTATTTTGTAGCTGGCAATTCTTAACCGATTTTTGATTTTTTTGTTAGAAAAATTCAGCATCAAATTTTGAAGAGATTTATGTGGCCTGATGTTTGATTTTTTTTTAAACTTTCAAAATAATGCGAAGAGTGAAGAAAAAGTCGATTTTTTCGTTTTTTTCTTATCTTCGTTAAACAAATTTTTCTATAGTCAGAATTGCCAGACTTTATGCGCGGGCGTAGTTGAAAGCAAAAAAAAATTATGACATTGTTGAGTTAATTGTTATAAACAAATTAACTTAACAAATAGTCTACACTATGGATTCTTCGTTTGCAAAGTCAATTTTCGCGTTAACATTACTTGCGTTTATCGAAAAAGTAATACCCGATCATAAAATTTATATAAACAAATGCCTACTATCGGCGCAAAAATTATAGGCATCTGCCTTTGAAGCTTAACAGATCAGCCACAAAAAATGCTAGAATAATAAGTAAATAGTCATTTGAAAGCTGCAAATGTTCCACGTAGATGAGCCCGAAGACGTTTATGTAAAAAAATTTTTGTGCTCTGCAGACTGAAAAATGTGAAAAAAAGTAAGGAATTTTGGGCACATTTAAGAAGAGTTAACTTTAAAGCATTATTTCTTATACAAGGGGTAATGGGAAAAATTTGCAAAAATTCATGAATATGAGGAAAACCTTTGTGAACAAATCGCAGTTGACAAATTTGAGAAATAATGAAAATTGTTGTTAAAAATTGCAAAAATGTACAACTATACTATCTCCGGTTCTAATAAAGATATGAAAGCGATTCAAACTGCAAACTGTAACGGATAGGCTCTGTAATTATTTACAATCTCCCGGAAGCATGTGATTGTTGTATTTTTGGTGAAAATCGCGATATTTGTAGACATTTTTCTTGTTGGAAGACAAGTGTCAGAAAGCAGCGGGGATCCTTTTTTTTGGGCAAGAGTTCAGAATCACGAGTCGAAAAAAGGCACGAGCGGTCGGAAGCAAAAAAAAAGGGTCCCCGCTGCTTTCTGACACTTGTCTTCCAACAAAAAAAATGTCTACAAATATCGCGATTTTCACCAGAAATACAATAATCACATGCTTCCGGAAGATTGTAAATAATTACAGAGCCTATCCGTTACAGTTTGCAGTTTGAATCGCTTTCATATCTTTATTAGAACCGGAAATAGTATAGTTGTACATTTTTGGAATTTTTAACAACAATTTCCATTATTTCTCAAATTTGTCAACTGCGATTTGTTCGCAAAGATTTTCCTCATATTCATGAATTTTTGCAAATTTTTCCCGTTACCGCTTGTATAAGAAAAAACGCTCTAAAGTTGACTCTTCTTAAATGTGCCAAAAATTCCTTACTTTTTTTCACATTTTTCAGTCTGCAAAGCACAAAATTTTTTTTACATTAACGTCTTGGGGCTCATTTACGTGGAACACTTGCAGCTTTCAAATGACTATTTACTTATTATTCTAGCATTTTTTGTGGCTGAGTTGTTAAGCTTCAAAGGCAGATGCCTATAATTTTTGCGCCGATAGTAGTGTGGACAATTGAAGGCAGAAATAAATCTTTTTTTCTCTTAATTTTTGTCAAACAATATCGCCAGTGATGTTTAATGATGGACAATTATCTATCTATATTTTTTATTATTTTTATGAACAAATTATATAAACAAATGCCTAGTGTGGATATTTAAAGGCAGAAAGAAATCGTTTTTGCTCTTAATTTTTCTCAAATTATATCGCCTGTGATATTTAATGATGTAAAATCATCATCCGATATTTGGTATTATTTTTATAAACAAATGCCCAGTGTGGACATTTAAAGGCAGAAAGAATTTTTTTCCCCTAATTTTCCTTAAATGATGTCGCCAGTGACAAATGCCCTTTTGTGGATTTTTAAAGGCAGAAAAGATTAGTTTTTGCAATTTGCCTCAAAGTATGCAGCCAGTGATGTAATTGTTTTGTAATTGTTGTTTCTTCCAATTTTCGTAGTGTAGTTTTCTCAGGAATTGTTAAAGATAAGAATTTGTACAACAACAATAAGTATACACTTGCTGTGTATAATAATCCTTTGTTAATTTCTTAAGATTCCATTGATTAGTCGCGATCAAGTTTTAATTCTTAAGTCTTTAATCTGAAATAAGGAGCTCGAGAGCTTCAGGATCTAGAATACTATCAGAATTCTTCCAGTCTATTGTGGCCACACTGGTCATTTGTTTATAAAATTATTAAAAAATATCGGATGATAATTTTCCATCACAAAACATGACTGGTGTCATAATTTAAGGAAATTTAAGAAAAAAGGCGATTTCTTTCGGCCTTTAAATGTCCACACTGGGCATTTGTTTATATAATTTTTTTATGAAATTAATAAGAAATATCGGATGATCATTTTCCATCACTAAACATCACTGGCAATATAATTTGGGAAAATTTAAGAAAAAAAGCGATTTCTTTCGGCCTTTGAATGTCCTCGCTGTCCATTTGTTTATATAATTTGTTTATAAAATTGATGAAAAATATCAGATGTCAAATTTTCATGATCGGGTATTATTTTTTCGATAACAGCAAGTAATTTCAACGCAAAAATTTACTTTGCAAACAAAGAATCCATAGTGTAGACTATTTATCAAGTTAATTTATTTATAACAATTAACTTGACAATGTCATAATTTTTTTTGCTTCCAATTACGCTCGTGCATAAAGTCTGGCAATGCTGATCATAGAAAAATTTTTTAACGAAGGTAAGCATAAAAAACGAAAAAATCGATTTTTTTCACTCTTTGCTTTAGTATAAAAGTTTGAACAAAAAAAAATTCAAAAATCAGGCCACATATATCTTTTCAAAATTTAATGCTGAAAAATTCTTCTAAAAAAAAATCCAAAATTGGTTAAGAATTGCCAGCTACAAGTTATTTTGAACCTCGTTTTTTGATTTCATCCCACTGCGCGACATTTCGGTACATGTAACCAAGGCCTATTGAGAATGTATTGCATGTTATAGAAGGATAATTACAAAATTGACAATTGCACATTTTTTATGTAAAAAAATTAGGAATGCAAGGACGAAGCACGTAAATATTTTTCATCCGACCACCGTGAGACTCGGATCATTTTCAACCTAAAGGTTCTTGCACTCGAATTTTATTCACAGAATTCTTTTTCCTTCTGATTTCGAAGTATTATATATGGGTGATTCTCCACAGACAGGGAACTTTTGGCAAGGGCAACT
>CAKNXH010057570.1:67911-98730 GCA_932178445.1 Andricus quercusramuli | reverse complement strand
CATTTACGGGTTTCGAAAGAAGGGTCATTTCCCAGACATATAAGCGAAAAACTAGGACTTATACTCTCACTTCACGAAAAACGTCACCAGCTCTTGGACTACAAGCTGATCTCGAAAATTCGCTAGAATTCGGTGTATACAATTTTTTTTTAAAGCTAAAGGACTCTGCATCAATTATACACGAATCAAGATGTGAGTTCTAGTGAAAGTGTATAGTTCTCACATCTTTTGCAGTTAGGACGCAATACGCGTCCAGCATTACACGATATTAAACTGGTTTAAAATTGTACCCTATCTGAATATTTCATTAATTCTGAACATTTAAACAAGTCAATTCACTGTCCTTCCGATTATTTTACTTAAAAAACTTTCCGAATTCAGGATATTCAAGATTTACGCTCGGTCTTCAAGGAGCGCAAAACAGGCAACAACGACAGGCGGCTGCCACTTTGGCTTATGCAATAAAGTGAGAAGCACACATTTCTGCATAGCGCATAACACATGACACACAAGGTTCTCGACCAATCACAGGCCTCCATTTCAATCCCCGTGATTCTCGCATAGTGTGGCGCAGGAGGCGTCGAAATGTTCGTAACGTTAAACTTTCATGCATTCTGGAGCCTTCTCGTGCAATCTGTAGCAGCTTGAAGCAGAAGATTTTAATTTGTCTAGCCTCAAATTTGAATGTGTTGCGCGTCGCGACGTTCAGTTTTGAAAGTTTCGCGAGTCACAACGTTTAGTTTTGAACCCAACAACAGTTTGAGGTTATAAAACACTGTTCGGCGTTAGCCCGCTATCGTGCATAAAGCCCAGTGCATAGGAAGCAACTATGCGCAGCCGTGTGCTGTGAAGCGCTACTCGTGAAAAGAAAGACCAGCTTCAGATCACATCAAGACCAGTTTCAAAGCACGTTTGGTCTTTTTCTGGTCTTTTACCTTTCAGCCTATACCTGCATCAATTTTAGGGCATTGAAATATACACCACTCTCTCTCTTGAATAAGGATAGCTATCTGTATCAACAGACTAGCTACCCCTAAAAGTCCTAAAGCACCTGGGATGATTTATTATTATTTATGGGATCTAGAGGCTTCAACCAGTTACCGTTATATTTATGGAACTCTGTCCCTCCATCCATCTCGCCATCTCTTTCTGTTATTATGGTTATGGTCCTGACTCGTGATGAGCCTAATAATGATGGGATATTGGGGTTTAAACTGCTGGGACAAGAATATGCCTGCCTATACTGTGATCTTAAGTTGGTCTTTTTTCACGAGGGGCGTTCTCCTATGCGCTATGCCTTATACTTATTCGCTATGCAAAAGTGTGTGCTTCCCGCTTAACTGGTCGGTGAATTTTCGTGCATACAGTCGATCTGCATGACGTCACGATCATGGTATGCTAGGTGGAATTATCAAGAAGGTTAGCATAGTATATAAATAAAATTTTTAATATATATATATATATATATATATATAATGTCTGAAATTTGAGGTTAGAGTACCCATTTCTATTCTGATCAAGTAGATCTAGTACTCTAAACCTCAAATTTCGGATATTTTATTTTATTTCGTGAAACTGAGAGTCATCAATCGACAAAAGGATGAAACATAATTTTGAAAATGCATTCCACACTTGAAAAATATTACTATTCATAAATGTATAACTTGCATTCACGATCAGAATATTGTTTCCAAAAATTCGTATGCATTCACATGTAAACATGTACCAACCAACCCTATCGGACTCCCCGCCTTCATTCGTCCTGATCCAGAAAAGCATTGAGTCTTATGGGACAAAACTCTTGAGAATAATAAAATAGCAGTTTTTAATTTATTATTATGGCTTTTGGCTATTTTGCTATTTTGACTATTATGGCTTATTTCAGTTCCGTCAATTTCAGATCATCTTCTCGAATGGAAAAAGCAAGTTCTCGGCAGATCTATACTTTACAAAGTGGTCAAAATGTTTGTGAGCTACATTTTTTACCCGAACAAATTTTCAGGAACCGCGAAGTGAATGTCCCCGATGGCAAAGTTATGACGTCCGTGTGTATATGTTTTAGAAGTTTTATACTTCACAAATCATCAAAGAATAATTTAAATAGAGTTTAACTTGAGGAAGTTGAATTAAGCATTCAAAAAAACTGTTACGCACATAAGTTAACAGAACGGGAAATGTCAGTGTTTTGTTTAGAATCTCTATACGAAGGTAATATAAGAGTTTATTATTATAAGAAATTTTATAGAACTGTAACAAGAATTATTTATTTAATTATAAAAACATTTTTTTAATTGCTTACAAAAATGTATGTTTGTAAAAATATGTTATTTCTTGGAGGAAATTAGATAATATGCATTTTTCCAATTTGCAAAAAATAATGTTCTACGAAGTTCAATTTGAATTTTGTACATTGTTTTTCAAAATACTCCAAATTTTTTGTTTAATCCTCAATCTAATTCTTATTTTGTAATCCACCGAAAAATATAAAAAAAGTTTAAAATAATTAAAATGGCGGCGGTTTTTCTAAAAATATGAACAGTCGCCCTTTAAACAAAAAAACACAATTATATTTTTTGCTAATTTTTTGTTGAATTTTTACTTACATATGGAATATATCTTGTGAGTTTTATGCACACTAAATAACTTTTGTCACCAGGAGAATATTTTTTCCATAAAATCGAGTTTTCTCATTTTTCTCGCAAACAATGACAAATAAAAAAAATGTTGTGAAAAAACTTCGCATGTCTAAAAAAGTTCTATGAAAATTACCTCTTGCTCTTCTGCGATATCTTGCATCGTTGAGGAGAAAATTTCAAATTTTAAATTTTTAGGAAAAAAAGAATTCTCCTGGCCTCAAAAATGGTTAAGCCCGCACAAAGCTGATAGGATGCCTTTCTTATATCAGCAGAAACTTTTTAAAAGTATGGGGAAGAAAAAAAGATGGGATTTTTCAGAAAATATTTTTTCATGTTCTCAAAATTTGATGAAAAAAAAATCAAAGATTTTCTGGAAAACGCCACCTTTCTATTCTTCCCATTATTTTGAAATTTTTGGCAAATTGGAAAAATATGTATCGCCTAATTTCCTCTAAAGAGCAACATATTTTGTCTTCGAGGGATTCTGCAACTTCATGTGTAGAACCTTTAAACTCTACATAAAATACTAATTTTCGTAAATTCCTAGTTTAATTTCCCTAGAAAAATGAATTTCTAAACAAAAAATCTGTACAATGTGATTTATTGTAAAAGTTTCAAAGTATTAAATTTTTTTTTTTTCAAAAGCAAACGTATTTATTAAGATTTTGTACGTTCTTTCATGCATATCAATGTTTTAAAAGCATAACACTGCAAAAGAAAAAGATTAATGTTAGGCTGCACTTTATACATTACAATTTTTATTCTTCTAAATTTTGTATTTTGTATTATTTATTAACGTTATTGTTATTTATAATATTATGATTTGTTATTTGTTGTAGGTGGTTTTAAAGAGACCTCATTTAGTGCCAGGTGCAATTTCGTCGATATTTTCCAATTACCCAAAATACCTGTCCAATAATAAAAAGAAACGTGAATCGCTTAAAAAAAAGTTCAAATTCTCCGCGAAGGAAGAAGAGTAAGATTTTTTTTACTGAAACTACTTCTAATGAGATCGAGCATGCCTTAAAGGCGTTATTTACGTATTTGCGTTAATACGTAGGTACATTATGTACAGTAAATGTCGGAAATCAGTCATTGTCGACAATTCCTCGTCAATGTCGACATTGTCTGCTGGCGTCGGTCATTGTCGACATTGACTACTATCTGTTTCAAAAATCCTGCCCCCTCCACAAATCATTGAATAACTCAATCAGAAAAAATCGCTTAAAAAAATGAAAAACAGCTTGTTATTCCTCATTCTATTACGTATAAGTACAATATCATTTTATCGCGATTTGTCCATAACTTTTTATGCAAATTTGCAGTAAAGGTGAAAAAACGGAGTTAAAAGCACCTTTTGTAACTAGGTCAAATGCATTCTTTCCTGCAACAATGCATACATTTCTCATTTTGCACATGTTTTCTACATTTATTAGAAAAAGTCAAACAGATTTTTCTATTGAAATGAACATTCCCCAACCTCAAATTTAAATCATCTGGCAATATCTTCAAAATTGTATACTGCTTTTCAAGTTAGTATTATTATTTTAAAAAAATACAAAATTTAATGACACAATACTAAACAAAATTTACTTTGATATAAATGTTTTGATATAAGAATCCATGCAGTTAATGAGAAAGATGAACATGCCAATACTAACCTGACCGCGCACTAGAAAGTTGTCATCTTGTACCTTCTTGCACTCCACTTTTTCAGCGAATCCGGCTTCATAAAACTTAAAAGACTCTAAGCTTTCAATTGTTAGCACGTTCATTAACTATGAGTTACTATGAGTCCTATATATTTAAAATAACTTTAATGATGTTTTCTAAATATATTAAATACCAAACCGCCTAAAATATATATGTACATTTTTTAATTAAGGGTAACTCAAGACAGTTTGAAGATATAAAACTAAGAAATCAAGGGACTTATTTGTGATGGATATAAATTTTTTTATCAAACCTCCATAATAATTGTAATTATCGAACCTGCGAACGATCCCTAAAATAGTATTTATAGGCCTTTAAACGGCTTACTTGAGAACCTACGCTTATAAAGTAATAACGTAGGATTCACATTATCACCGATACGCATTATTGCGTTGTTTGACCGCCAGATGATAGTTCAGACTTGAGTGGTTGACGACAGTCGTTCGAAGAAGGTTATGAGACCCTAAGATCGCACTTCTGATTGCGTTGTGATAAAAAATATTGTATGACTCACGGCCCCTGTGTGGAACTTAGCTTCCTTATATCATAAATAACTAGTACATGCTGCTAAAAGTCGCGTGACAGGACATGCGACTATGCTAAAACGAAAAGAATTTAACTTTTTAAAATATATGCCGAACAGATAAAAATATTTTAAAATATAAGAAAAATTACTATTATCGCATATTCTTTGGTTTTGATTGCAGGATTTAAGAATATCCTCTCATTGAATAGTATGATAAATTAATATAGAGAGTTTCAAGACATTTTACAAAAAATATAACGCACAAATAGTGATAATTATTTCCTGTTATTTGAAATATCGATGTTGATAAATCAATTTTTAATTCTACTAAAATCTTTGTAAGTATGAAATTAACAATTTCAACCCGCATTATGAATAGTTTGAAACATTATATTCGAGTTTTAACCCAAAAAAAGCAATGCAACGTGACATAAACGTTCCACAAGAATCCACAACAAAAAAGAGACTCTCCTTTTTATAAATCAATTTTCATACTTATATTAAAAATGTTACTTAAATTGTTATTTGTTATGGTATTGCATTACTTTTAGGTTACTCAGCTGCCGCCATGTGTCTAAAGATTTGTCAGCTGTTACCACTTGTTGCGTCTGTCATTAGCCTCATGATCTGTCAAATATAACATCAAAACATAGCACGAGGGTTTTGTTGATGCTATGTTTGACAGTCAAAATTCTTATTTAAAAAACGGAAAATGTTAATTTGGAAGGAATCTCAAGAAAAAATATTACTTATCACATAAGGTAACTATTTTAAAGTCTTAACGTATGATGTTAGGAATTCCTGTTTACTTTTGACCCTTAAATTTACAAATAATTATGATAGCGAAACCAACCTCGTGATTCCACCCCTGGAGTCGTATACGGAAGGAACGCAAGTTGGAGCTGTATACGGACAGAACCAGAACTGGATCGGCTAATATGGCGTTTTATCTTTAAAAACAGAATGTTGTAAATAGCAAAAAAAGGGACTGAGAATTTCTTATGATCAGGAGAACTTTCTGCACAAAAATCAATCATGTTTTGAAGGCGACCTTAAATGGACACAAGCACATGGATCCCAGACTATTCAACTATTGAACACTATTGGAATTTTTATTGATTAAAAAAATTAAGTTTCAAATTGTTTGTCCTACTAGCTGGCCGATTGCGCTTGAGAATAATAAAACCCTACTAATTTTTCTTCAAATTTTTGTAACAATATTTGAGACTGCATAATGCATTTTAATTTATTATGGAGTTTTCGCCGTTTTAACATAAGAAAATGTTTATGTACTCGCACCTTCAAAGTTATAGCACTTAATGATTCCCGACTTAACTCATAATGCCGTCACTACTTTATTTATTGGTTATTAGGGTTGCCCAAAAAATCACATTTGAGGAATTTCAACGGGCATGTTCACCAAATCGTTCTCGCCGAGGAATAAATATATCCCATTTTTTTATTCAAAAAATAATATATATTTCTAGCACTCACTCCAGCCATTTTTTTGTCTTATGGAGTTTAATATGTAAAATGTTTCCTATTTTTACTTCTTCGATTTTGGTAAGGAAATTATGAGTCAATTTATTTGATCTTGTATATGGGGTAAAAGTCCCAAGTGTCCCCGCCTAAAATTTTGTTGTCTATCTCATTCAAACTCCGCCAGATTGTAGTGCTAGTGGACCTCTTTAAATCCTGTAAAGGGGGCGCATCTAGTACAACGGGTTGTCAAGATACAAGGGCCTGAATTTGCGACGATTCATCCCGACTGCTAACTTTCAATTGTACATAACTCCTGATACAGTTATCCAATTTTACTTTTTATGAGGGGCTTGATTTTTTCTCTTGAAAAACATCCCAAAACGAAAATGGGATGGAGAGTATTGGTTGAGTTGTGGAAGGCCGTAAGAGCGCGGGTGCCCTGCACCAACGAGCCAATTGATATTTCTGCTTACGCGTAACAAAAATTCCATTTTTTTCTGACTTATGTAGCTGTAGAACGATTTAGATATTTTCTTAATTAAAATTTGAAAATGGATCAATTGTAGGAAAACGATAGTTGATAATGAAATCATAAACGATTTTGGTGGATGGCTCTGCTCATCTGTTACATGTAACAATTGGTGGTGCTTTTTGATGTGAGTCTCCGTGCCTTTCACATTTCGAGGTGCTTTTTTATGTGTGTCCTCTTGCCTCTCACGTTTTGGGTTTTTTTTTGGTGTGAGTACACTAACGCAACTGCACATGAAAAAGGACTGCCTACTGCTGCTTTTGACTGATGATGCTCTATATCAATGGGCTAAAAAAAAATTGCCTGAAAGGGTACTGTCATATATGAATTTAAGTATGTAAGTTGGTACGGCACCGGAATCGAGTCTGGACGGGGAGAGTGAAATGAGAGATGGCGTCGACTGGTGTGGTGTGGTTCGTAGTGGTCGGTTGTATCTAATGTTCTTTGGTTTTAATAAAACTAACTTAATTAATAAACATATGGCCGTTTATTACATGGCGCAGTCGTGAACCGGAGTGAGGGTGAAACACCGGCAAAGTGAAAGTTTGTGCAAGGAATTCAAGCAGAAATTCTACAACGCAGCAGCTTCCAGCAAAATGTCCGAAAATGCTCAACCTCAGGCGGCAGCAGCTTTACAGCTAATATCGCAACCGACGCTCAACTTGAAAGCACAACAGCCGTTATCTCTCGACGGTAATCTGTCAGAAAATTGGAAAAAATGGTTTAAGAAATTTAAAATATACATAAATGCAACGGAGTGCAACGACAAGCCTGACGGGGTGAAGATCGCAATTTTCTACATACAATAGGAGAGGAGGCGCAAGAGCTTTTCGAAACTTTTGAATTCGAGGGGGAGGCAGAAGAAAGCTACGAGCAAGTAGTAGAGGCATTTGAACGACATTGCGTCCCAAGGAAAAACGAGAGCGTGTGCAGACACTTATTTTTCCAACGTAATCAAAAAACCGGTGAGTCATTTGACGAATTCTTGACGGAACTGAAGCGTTTAAGCTTAGATTGTGCTTTCGATACATTAGAAGACAGCCTAATCAAAGACCGCATAATAAGCGGCATCAGAAATGTAAATTTAAAAGATCGTTTGTTGATGGAGGACAACATGAACCTGGAAACATGTGTGCGTCTTTGTCGAGCAGCAGAATTGGCAACGCAGCAAGTTGAAACTCTCAAATTAGATGGCGGCGAAGGAACGCAGGAGGTAAATGCGATTTGCAGCACTTACAATTCAAAGCATGCTGGGAACGATAAACAGCCTGGTCACAGGAACTTCAGAGGAAACAAGGAAAATCAGCGGAATTATAAAGCTCAAGGGGGATCAAGAAGCCAAGGGGAAAAGCCGGACAGCGGAATGCAGCGAGGAAAGAAGGAAAACAACAGGTGTAGCTACGTTCATCAACCGAGAAAATGTCCCGCCTACGGAAAGCAATGTAACGCATGTAGAAAGGTAAACCACTTCGCGCAAATGTGTAAACTACGAAACAAAGTAAGTACTATTAATATTGTTGAAAATGAAGCTGATGACGAGTCGTATTATTTGGGGCAAATAAATGTTAATGAAATAAAGGATGTAGAGTGGCGCGAAAATGTAATTTTTTCAGAGACTTTAAAATGTCTAAAATTTAAACTCGACACAGGGGCAGGATGCAACGCGCTTGACATAAATGATTATATAAAAGTAGACCCACAAATTCAAATTAGCCCAACTAATGCGAAACTCAAAAACTATACTGGCTCAAATATTCCGGTGATAGGGAAATTATTAGTTAGCTGTAAAATAAATAATAAATCAGAGTGGCTAGAATTTGATGTAGTTGACTGTAAAGACAGGAGTCCAATGCACTGTGGGCCAGGAATCACGAAAACTGGCCAAAAACCAACTTACAAATTTTGGAAAGGTGAATGTATTTTCGAAAACTAGACACCTTGAAGTATGTTTTGGTGTGCTGCCATGACATTTTGACTCCTCATTATCCTTTGACAAACGTGCAAACATTAAACTTCGAACGTAATTTCTGAAATTTTATTTTTCCGAAATGGTGATGTATAATCTAATATTAATTGAAAACGTGGATATATTTCATCCTTCTACCTTAAATATTAACCAATTAATCGATCTGTGTCCCAAAAACGAGCTATATAATCATCATCATCATCATATTTTTTTACCTTTTATCTATGAAAATTTCCATTTTTTTCATAAAGCACTATCTGCCGATTGTTCATTCCCCGGCATTCCCCTCGATATCAAGGAGTGCATGCGATCGATTTGTTCCTTGAGATGTGTAGTTTAATAAAAATATGCGCCTTTTTGCGCGTTTTCACATGCTATTGAAAAAACAGCTATAAACAGTGCGAGCACGCGCCTGGGGCACTATGAAAATTGACAGTTATCAACAACTCTGTTTCTAAGCAAAGTTCATGTTATTTATCATTGAGTCGTCATTCGCTCATAGATTCTGTAGAAAAGATTATTCTCATGAAAATACGTGAATGAAACGATGGCTCAATTTACGAAGAAAGAAATTTTTGACAATATCTCTAATGATAATGAAAGAGAAAAGGGGGTTCATTATATTATCAAAAAACTTAATGTAGCAGTCAACGAAGTGAAACCTGATGATTTTAATCGCTTGAGGAATGCAGTTTCAACCCTTACAACAAAACGAAAAATCAAATTAGAGAAAGCAAGTAGGAAGAGAGCGAGATTCGAAAAGGACAATGCAGAATGGCTGAGTTCATCATTCCAAGTTCCTGAGTTCGTGTTAGAAAACCATGCGAGTTCCAGCTCTTCTGGTCCTGGTCGACCTTCTCTTTCATTTTCCACAATGTCAGATCGATCTAAAAGACGAGTTATTCTGCAGGTAAGTGAGCAATGCAAACACGATCCTGTCAGAATTCTGATGGCAGCTCAGTGTGCCACAAATCATTCTAAAATGACCGATTTGGGCAAAATCATCAAGAAAGTTTTGAGTTCACATGATGATAATACAGAAGTCAATCAGTTGCTGTATCCACCACGTCCTGTTGTACCTAAGACTACCGAAGAAGCTCTGGCTTTCATATTGGACAACGATCTTTCAAAGAATGTTTATTCGATTATACGTTTAGCATCCAAATCGAGTGAAGCAGACATCTGGCCAGCATACAATCATGTAAGGGATGTGAAAGCACAATGCAGGCCACCAAAAGAAGACATCAAAATAAACGAAGAAGCTGTAGTCAACCTTCAATCACTATTGTTTCATACTGCCCAAAGAGTTCAACTACAGCGTGAAGTCTTCCTCCAAATTATCCAGACTTCTAACCCTACTGTAATTGAAGCAGTCGTCATTTTTCCTGGGGATTTGATGGGAGCACAGGCCAGTCATCTTACAAGCAACAATATAAAGCACAAAATAATTCTTCAAAATTGGTTGACTTGAGCTTGTTCGTTACCACGTGTAATCCGCTGAGATTAACAACTTCGACTGGAGATGTTATATGGAATAACTTGGCTTCACAATCAGAAAGAATGTGTCGACCGATCTCAATAAAATATGCTAAAGAAACTTCTGCGCTAACTTTGAAACAAAAGCAATCAATAGAAGAGCAAATAAATGAATTGGAATGTTTAGAAATTATGCTTGGAGACTGTTGCATACGAATACACTTCTCTCTGCATTTGACGTTGATAGATGGTAAAGTTTTGAGCACAATTACAAACACAAAATCGATGCAATCATGTCCCATTTGTCATGCTACGCCTAAACAATTCAATGATCTCTCAAACAGGGACAAAGGGACATTCATACCTAATCCAAATTCACTCCAGTTTGGAATCAGCCCTCTCCATGCTTGGATAAGACTTCTTGAGTTGGTATTGAACATAGCCTACAGACTGTATGTGAAAAAATGGCAAATGAGATCCGTGAAAGATAAAGCTGAATTTGCACGACGAAAGAAAGAAGTTCAAAAAATTCTGTGGCAAAAATTAGGGATTAAAGTGGGCATACCAATATCTGGAGGAGGTGGCACGAGCAACGATGGAAACACTGCTCGTAGAGCCTTCAAAAATCCAGCTGTACTCACTACATGTTTGGGACTTGATGAACAACTGCTTCGTAATTTTCGTACCATATTGATTGCCTTGTCACCTACCAATCGATCCAGTACTTTTCGGAGACCTATGCAATGCTACTGCTAAAATGTACGTGAAGTCATACAATTGGTTTAACATGTCTTCGACTCTACACAAGATTTTGATACATGGATCTGCAATCATCAGTACAAGTGTACTGCCTGTGGGTATGCTTGCTGAAGAAGCATCAGAAGCTAGGAACAAGAGTTATAAGAATTTTCGAAAAAATCATAGCAGGAAATCTAGTCGTGAAGCAACATTGACGGACCTTTTTTGTCGATCGATGAATTCTACTGATCCCAAAATATCCACTGTGAGTCTCATGACTCGGTTGAATAAAAACAAGAAATTGCCATTCCCACATGAAGTCATTCAGTTGCTTGCAGTTCCTGGAATTGAAACGTATTCGAGTATCATCGATGACAAAGAAACTGATGATGAAGATGATGGCAATAATGATGGTGATGATGATTGCACTGGCACCGGACTTCAGAGGACTTTCGCAATATTAGACCATCTGGAGCTTGAAAGCGAAGAAATCGAAGAGACCGTAGAAACCGAAGAAATCGAAGAGACCAAAGAAACCGAAAAAATCGAAAACATCGAAGAAATCGAATAATTGAATGGTTTTCTCCAAGAAAATATTCCTCTTATGAGTTTACTCGTTTCAAACTGTGTATTCAAAGTGTTATTGTAATGATAACGAAAAACAGAGAAAAAAGTTATAATAAATAATAATTTTTCAGAGTAAAATGCCATTTTTCCATTTTCAGTCTACAATCACAATATCTCAATCTACCGGACCCAAATTATATGTGAAATATATTCTGAAGAATGAGTAAAATGCATAATACCACTTGATTTTGAAATTTTTGATCAAAATAGCCGCCATTTTGATTCAGCCATAGCAAAATTCACTATTTTGACATCAGATTCAGATTCAGCGACCTCGAAAACATGAAAGTATGGTGTTATATACAATTCGGTCGAAAATTCGAATTTTGGCCACTTTTTGTGTTTCCTGGCCCACTGTGCAGTGTTAGGATTACCAACAATATCAAAGTTAAAATTAATCTCAAGGTCAGATAACATCGAATGTTGAGAAATTGAAAAGTCGAATGAAAGGCTTGAGGAAGTTAAAATTGAAAACATAGATCTTGACAAATTGTTGGGGGAAAATGCTGACCTTTTCAAAGGTATTGGTAAATTAAATTACAAATATTATTTCAAGCTAAAACCAGATTATGTAGGGAAAGTAGAGCCATTCAGAGGCGTACCCTTTAAATTTATGGAAGTCTATAAAAAAGAACTGCTAGAATTAGTAGAAAAGGGAATCATAGCGGTTGAGAAAGAGCCAACCGAATTTGTAAATCCGGTAGTACTACTCAGAAAACCGGGTAATAAACTAACGATTTTTCTAGATCCATTGAATTTAAATGACAGTTTATTACGGGAACATTATAAGTTACCCACGTTTGAGGAAATTGCGGCTAAAGCAAAAGACGCGAGAGTGTTTGCAAAATTAGATGCGTCGAAAGCATTTTGGCAGGTGGAGCTCACTGAAAGAAGTTCCAAATTGACTACTTTTCAAACACCATTTGGTAGATATCGATTTTTAAGAATGCCGTACGAAATAAAAACGGCACCAGAAATTTGTCACAGGCTTTACACTGAAATCTTTAATGATTTTGAAAACGTAGCAGTATACATAGATGACATACTGATTTGGGCGGAAGATAAAACAAAACTTGAACAGACGCTAACTAAAGTCTTCGCTAAAGCTCGAGAAAATGGGGTAAAGCTCAATTTAGCAAAATGTGAAGTAGGAGTAACGAGTGTAAAATTTCTGGGGCACGTATTTACAGAAAAAGGTATTAAATTAGACGGCAGCAGAATTGAAGCGATTCAAAATATGAAAACGCCGAATGATCGTAATGCGGTAGAAACATTATTAGGGGTATTGACCTATATAGCAAAGTTTGTACCAAACGCGTCAGACATAACAGTGCCGCTACGTGACTTGATTAAAAAAAATTCCGAGTTTAATTGGATGGAATCGCATGACAAAGCATTAAAGAAATTTAAAGATTTAGTGAGCAAAAATCCAGTACTGCAGTATTATGATTCAGAAAAAGAATGTACTCTAAGTGTGGATGCAAGTAGCTCTGGCCTGGGAGCGGTTATGTTACAAAATAGCCTTCCAGTTGCTTATGCTTCAAAAGCACTTCAGTATGCCAAAAAGCGTGGGCACAGATAGAGAAAGAATTATACGCGATTGTGTTTGGTTGTGAGAGGTTCCATCAATTTATTCTAGGAAAGCAGGTAATCATAGAAACTGATCACAAGCCGTTGATACCGATACTTAAAAAACCAATTGCGGAAATACCTATGAGATTACAAAAAATGCGACTTCGTTGACAACCATATGATATTAATGTTGTGTACAAACCAGGGAAGGAACTTGTCATAGCGGATATGCTATCCAGGGCGCACGTAGAAACAGCGAGCGATGACGCTCATTTAGAAGCACATGTATTAAGTATCAATCTTTCGGAGAACATGAGCGAAACTCGGCGTGAAGAATTTATAATTGAATCGAAAAAGGATTTAGAATTACAGACTGTTTGTAATTTAATCAGGTCCGGGTGGCCAAAAGAAATCAAGTACGTTCCAAACATTGTAAAAGCTTATCACACGTACCACTCGTATTTGTTTGAGTATGATGGTCTCTTGTACAATAATAACAAAGTAGTTGTGCCCAAAAATTTGCGAGAAGAAATGTTAACTCGAATACATTATAATCATCTTGGGATAGATAAGACGAAACAACGAGCGCGCGAAATAATATTTTGGCCAGGCATGATGAGAGAAATAGAGAATATGGTCTTGAATTGTAAAATCTGTTTAAACCATCAAAGATCGAATCAAAAGGAGACACTGATACCAAGCGAAGTATCTGAGAATCCATGGGAAAAGCTAGGGGTAGATCTTTATTACTTAGATAATAAAACATACTTGTCGGTCGTAGATTACTTTTCGAAATATGTAGAAGTAGGGTTGTTAAAAGACGAAACTACGAAATCGACGATACATCTGTTAAAATCATACTTTGCTCGCTACGGAATACCAAAAGTTGTAAGATCTGACAATGAACCGCAATTTAGCTGTAAAAAATTTCGCCAATTTGCCAAAACGTGGAATTTCGAACACGACACATCTAGTCCATTATATCCTAGAAGTAATGGTATGATCGAGCGCTATGTGCAAACAGTAAAACGAACCTTAAAAAAGGCAAGGGAAGATCATCGAGATTCATATCTAGCGTTATTAGAATTTCGTAACACGCCGATCTCAAACGAAATCCAATCTGCAAATAAAACCTTATTAGGAAGAGATGTGCGAGGCGTATTGCCAGATTTTTTGCTAAATAAGCAGTCAGTAGATCTTCGGGAAAAATGGTTGAAACGGCAAAATCAGCAGAAACTGTATTACGATAAGCGAGCAAGAGATTTACCAGAATTGAAAAAAGGAGAAAGAGTAAAAGTAAGAAGTAAGTAAGTAAAAGTAAGAGTTTTAGATTCAGCTCAAGTAGTGGGTGTGAAAGGAAAGCCTAGATCCTATGAAGTATTAATGGAAAATGGTAAAATTCTTACTCGCAATCGATTTCACCTATACAAAGAAATTCAGAATAATTTTAGTATTGAGCCTGACATGTACTACGATTCACCAGCTGTACTTAATAAAGGTGTAGAACCTGCTGACAGGAATATCCTAAGGTCACAGTCGCCGATAGCGCAACCAAGCGATGAAAACGAGTCAAATCAACCAAGATTTGAAACTTCTAAAAACACCACTCGCAGTGGTAGAATAGTAAAGAAACCATTGTATCTTCGAAATTATATACTTAGCTAGTTCTTGACCAATTGCGTTTTAGTTAAGCCTAGCTATAATACGTTTTTAAAATAAATAAAAAGGGAGATGTCATATATGAATTTAAGTATGTAAGTTGGTACGGCACTGGAATCGATTCTGGACGGGGAGAGTGAAATGAGAGATGGCGTCGACTGGTGTGGTGTGGTTCGTAGTGGTCGGTTGTATCTAATGTTCTTTGGTTTTAATAAAACTAACTTAATTAATAAACATATGGCAGTTTATTACAGGTACTATTTTTCATCGCCAAAGAAAATCACGCCGCTACTGCTGAAAACCTTGAAACTCGATTCGATTCTGCAAAAACCGTGCCGGGCACACAAAAATACCATTTATTTGTAACCTCTTCAGAATCGACTCTAATTTTGAAGAAGTATTCGTCATCTCCATAGTATGACATTTTCCCGAAGAGAAAGATTGCAAAGAGATCGCGAAGAGTAGAGCAAAGTGAACGCTAAATTGAATAAAAAAATAATTTTTAAGTATCATTGTGAGAGGCAAAGGGACTCACACCAAAAAGCACCCCAAGACGTGAGAGGCAAGGGGAATCACATAGAAAAAGCACCCCGAAATGTGAAAGACCAGGAGACTCACATAAAAAAGCACCCCAAATTGTTAAAGGCAAAGAGATTAACACCAAAAAAACTCACGAAAACGTGGAAAGCAAGAGGACTTATCAAAAACCATCTCCACATGTAACAGATGAGCAGAACCATCCACCGAAATCGTTCATGATTTTATTATGAACTATGGTTTTCCTACAATTGAACCATTTTGAAATTTTAATTAAGAACATATCTAAATCATTTTCTAGCTATATAACAGTCAGAATAAAATAGAATTGTTGTTACGCGTAAGCAGAAACATAATTTTTATCAATTATTAGAGCCACTGAGTCACTATAGCACGCCTAGTAGCGTCGTGGCTCGTTGGCGCGGGGCACCCGTGCTCTTATGACCTTCAATAACTCAACCAATACTCTCCATCCCATTTTTGTTTTGGGATGTTTTTCATGAGAAAAAATCAAGCTTTTTTTCTAGTCTAATTGAAAAACAATCAAAAATGCCGCATTGGGAGAAAATCTCAAAAATGTTTATTTAAATGAAAAACCAAGGTGAAATAATTTGTTTATCGTTCAATGATTATTTTTATTGCAAAGCTTGTTAAAATACCTTTTAAAACCCCTGATAAAAAGTAAAATTGGATAACTGTATCAGGAGTTATGTACAATTGAATGTTAGTAGTCGGGGTGAATCGTCGAAAATTCGGATCCCTGTAACCTGACAACCCGTTGTACCAGGAGCGCCCCCTTCACAGCATTTAAAGAGGTCCACCGGCTCTACAATCTGGCGAAGTTTGAATGAGATAGGCGACAACAAAATTTTAGGCTGGGACACTTGGGAAATTTTACCCCATATGCTTGTTGACTTACCAGTGAACATTGCACTTATCGCATTTTTATGTCTCAGAAACATTCTGTAAAAGATTTAGGCATATCAAAAATTGCATAAAATGGCAATATTTGGAGGTTCGTTGTGAACCTCAGATATGCTTGTGTAACTTGACATTTTGAAGATTTTGACATTATTTTGTTTGAAAATAAAAAAAACACGCATACATTTATTTGCTTGCGAGAACGATTTGGTGAACATGCCCGTTGAAATTTCTCAAGTGCGATTTTTTGGGCCTCCCTATTGGTTGTTAAAAACAGCTATTTTTGGGGAAAAATTTGAATTTGTATTTTACTTTCAAACTTGTCGCAACCCATTTTGTTATGTTTAAGAATAAATTTGTATAATGTTTCAGAGTAATATCTATTAATATATTTTTTTTAAATAATAATATGAATAGCAATTATTATCGATTGGAATGAATACAGTGGCTTCAAAAGAAAATACAACGACGCTTCAATTAGTTTTAATCATTTTGGCTGACATTTTTTCAACTCATTTTGCATCAATTCCGTCGGATATAGATATAGATAAGAATTACTTTAACATCCATTCTACAAAAACAAACTTTCGATTAAACCTTATTACAAACAACTTTTTATATGTTTTGAAAAAATTGAGATTCAATTCAGACTTCTGCAATCACTCCTATGTAATAAAAAAGGTTATTCTTAATTAGCCTAAGCTTTTGCTTTTTAGTAGCGATAAATCTAAGCCACGGTGAGTACTTCCTTCTTGTCACAATCTCAATTACTGTTTGAAAACTTCCTTCATTTTCATTTTCATTTCCTTTATGGTATAGGTATTGAGTTAACCATCTACTGCCCACAGTGTCATATATGTAACGCCTTGACGTTCTCGAACTATAACTTTGAGACGAATGGCATTTTTTTATCGCACCGATTTACACGTTAGTCAGGAGGGTTGCTGGTATAATCTTGTACGGACACAGATGTGATTCCCTTGATTCATGACCATTCAAGGGACCGTCAAGCGCAGTATTTTTTGGAGGAAGCAAGATGGTTCATCGTGTTAGGTAAGTTATTGTTATACCTACGATAAGTGTGACGTAACGTGACGTCTAACAAATGTTTTCTTGACCTAAGGAATCCTCAAGTATGTTAAAAAAAAATAGCTGCGCAATCCTTTGTCTATGTGTCCGATTTCGTTGACGAATCCTTTGTGTTACATATATGGTGCACTGGGCTTTTCGCTAGTCAAATTAATTACATATAGAAGTGAATTATTCTTGTTAAAAATTCTGTTGTTTTCAGTTAAAATACATGAATTTTGGGGTTTTAGATTGTGTTCTGATAACTTTGTGTTTTGACGACCTTTCGTAAAAGCGTTGAAATATATACATTGCTGTGGAGTTCAGAACTAGAAAACACCTATTTGTTTCTCGAGTACCAATTTTTTAAAGTATTTTATAACAAATATTAATATTATGTAAAAATTAATATTATTAATTAAATATATAATATTAAATGTCTTTTCTCGCAGTAATCTGACACGTCACGATGCTCTCGAACTCTTCGAAGGTGAAGATATCAATGAAATATATATGGTTCCTCCCAATGCCAACGTGGGTTTTGATGAAGATTCCGGCAATGAGGATGCTGGAGGGACAGTTGGCAATCTTTCGGGCCGGCAACTTTTGACTGAAGCGGAAGTAGTTTTAAGAAATTTAGAAAGTTGTAGCAAGAGCTGTTTCAAATATACAAAACAATTGTAGATACAGTAGATCCAAAACTGTTTTTCCTTTCTTCGACCGTTTTAATTTTCAAGAAGTATTTCAACTGATTTCAAGAAATATGTTCGGTCTTACGGTCTATTATAAAGTCAAAATAAAAGCATCCGAAATAACATGTAAAAAACATGTATTTCTTTAGAAAATCCTCAACGTTTCGACCAACACTGCGGGTCTTTTTCAAGAGTCGATACACATATCTATAATTTAATAAAACTAATATAATATTTATGAGCGTAAAGGTTGCATAATTAGTGTCGTAAAAAGGATATTTGGTTTTAACAAAAAATTAAAAATTAAAACATACCTGAGTCATAAAGAAATGTGATATTTTATACAACAAAATCGTCATTAAAAAATGTTCAAAAAGAATAAAAATTTCTTCTAATTGAAGCCTCAAAGATATTGGAGAGGCTCCAATAATTTTTGAAAGTGTCACATAATTGAAACGATGTTTACAGACGGAGGATACAAAACTGACTGTTATGAAAAGTCGTAATTGTAAAGGTGAAACTTTAATAAACCTCTGATGAAAAGGCGCGCCAAAGCTTGAGAGTAAAATTGAATAAAAATGAGATTAAGTAAAAAGAATTTTAAAAAAGGGGGTTAATGTAAAATGCTTTGATAAATTTGGTTTATATTCAATATTTTGTTTTTAAATTTATTGAAGTTTTGATATGTTTATTAATAAAAATTGATTCAATAATACGTCTTTTAAAAGTATTATTTTCTCTAGCCAAGATTTTAACATTAACAAAATCAAAAACATGATCAAATTCCCATGAATATTGTGACAAACCTGTGTTTAAATTGCCAATTCTACAATCTCTTTTATGTTCATAAATTCTAATTTTCAATCTCCTACTAGTTTCACCTATGTAGTGTGGTTATTTTTGAGAAAAACGTTTATATTAAATTTTTTTAAAGATCTCCTTAACCTTTCAGAAAGACCTTGAACGTATGGTAAGGTAACTTTTAGATCAGTTTTTTTGTAATTTTCTAACCACTTCTTTTTTTTTCTTTTCTATAATTGAAGTGTTGTATATTTCATTAATACGTTATTTGATGACATTATCTATTAACGGCAAGGGATAATTGTTTAATTGTTAGGTGGCTTTTAATTGGTCTAAATTTTCTTTTCTACATGGTTTCTTAAACCAATTCGTAATTAAATTCCCATTGGGTATTTTTTGAATTTCCAAATCTAAGAAACTTAGTGTTTTTTTTCATGTTCTAAAGTAAATTGAATATTTTCATCAATACTATTAAATACATTTATAAGCTCTAAAATGTTGTCAGTTGGAACAATTGTAAATATGTCATCTACATAACGTTTATATAAAATTGGTTTGAATGATAATTTAGATAAGGCTCTTTTCTCAACCTCTTCCATAACCAAGTTTGAAACTATGGGTGATAAAGGAGATCCCATTGGACATCCTGAAAGCTGTTTTTAAAATTTATTATTAAAAGAAAAAAATGTATTATTAAAAACTGTTCTAATGGCAATTAAAATTTTATTTTTTGATATTTTTGTTAAATTTTGATATAAATTCAATTTTTCTTCTATACAATCTAAAACTAAATCCAGAGGTATATTATCAAACATTGAAACGACATCTAACGATACTAATGAATGAGTAGAAGGTATTATAATGTTATTAATATTTTGTTTCAGATCCCAACTATTTTTTATAAACGACTCAGTTTTTCCTGAAACTGGTTCTAAAATATTTTGCTAGATTGTAAGTTGGTGATCCAATTGTGGAAACAATTAATCTCCAGTTTAAACCTGGTTTGTGTACCTTTGGGAGGGCATAAGCTTTTGCCACAACACTACTATGGGTCTTCAATCTACATGCAACCGATTCATTAATATATCTTTTATTTTCCCATCTGGAAACAATATCATTGCATTTATTTTCAGCTGTTGGAACTAAATTAGTTTTTACGTTTTTGCATAAATTATTAGTTTTTAAAATGTTTTCTATAGTGAAATTATAATCATTCCTATTCGCTGCCACCATAATATTACCTTTATCGACTTTTACGAATAATAAATCTTTGTGGTTTTTTTTTAAATTTACAATATTTTCTGTAATTTTATTATTATTTTTTAATTTATTATTTCTATTATGATTTGAAATTAATTCAGTGACTGCCCTTCTAATATTTAATTTATCCTCGTCATTATCTTAATTTTTTATGGAGTTTTCAATATTGGCTATGATATTTTTTACAGGAATTTTATCGGTATTGTAAGGAACACCAAATTTTTTCCCCAAGGCTAAAGATTCAGCAATTTCAACAGCGATTTGTACATTTGAAACATTTTTAAAACATTTTTTAACTATAAATTCTCGAAGTTTAACATTTGTTTCGAAGTTTTTATCTTTCAACCACTGAAACTTTTTAATACAATTATTTCTAACGTTAAATTTCAAGTTTTCTAACGCCTTACATTGCGAATCAAAGAAAAAATGTAAGGAATCTTCATTAATATTTCTAAATAAACGATATCTTAAATAATTAGAAATATGACCTAATTCCTGAATATTTTCAACTACGTTATTAATTTCGCAATTTAACAATTTTCTTTGAGTGTTTAGTTTAGTATTCTGTAATTTAAATGCGACTTTGAAGTGCAAATTGTGAATTTTAAACTTATTCGTGTGCTTTAGAATATGAGCTGGAATAAGGGCTCCTTTCGACATTTTATTAAAAACGTACGTTGTTCTTTCAAAAGGACAAGTCGACGTTGAAATTTAATCCATTTGTCTATGTCACTTTTCACGTTTTCACCATATTTTGTCGAAATATAAGACAGGTATCCCATTATTACCAGTACGTTACTGACCTTGTAATTTCAAATATACAAAACAATTGTAGATACAGTAGATCTAAAACTGTTTTTCCTTTCTTCGATCTTTCTTCGACCGGTCTTACGGTCAATTATTAAGTCAAAATAAAAGCATCCGAAATAACATGTAAAAAACGTTTATTTCTTTAGAAAATCCTCAACGTTTCGACCAACACTGCGGGTCTTTTTCAAGAGTCGATACACATATCTATAATTTAATAAAACTAATATAATATTTATGAGCGTAAAGGTCGCATAATTAATGTCGTAAAAAGGATATTTGGTTTTAACAAAAAATTAAAACAAACCTGATTCATAAAGTAATGTCACATTTTATACAACAACATCGTCATTAAGAAAATGTTCAAAAAGAATAAAAAGAATAAAAATTTCTTCTAATTGAAGCCTCAAAAATATTGGAGAGGCTCCAATAATTTTTGAACGTGTCACATAATTGACACGATGTTTACAGACGGACGATACAAGACTGACTCTTGAAAAAGACCCGCAGTGTTGGTCGAAACGTTGAGGATTTTCTAAAGAAATAAATGTTTTTTACATGTTATTTCGGATGCTTTTATTTTGACTTTATAATTGACCGTAAGACCGAACATATTTGCTGAAATCAGCTGAAATACTTCTTGCAAGAGCTGTTGTCAACCAGAATAAAAAATAAATCACGTGCGTCCTAAACTATGACCCAAGACAGATTTATGTGTAAACATCGTCGGTAAACGTTGACTGAAATTGAAATCTTACATAAAGCAAATAATATCTCACGCACGTGTGGGAGTATAAAAATTTATTTTCTCTTATATATAATGTCCTGCAAAAGTTTCTGGACAGTTATTTTCCAATAGGATAAGAATCCTAATCTACCAATGTAACAATAACCCTACTTTAATAATAATGAACTGTAGATTTTCTATCTATTGACATATCCGGCATATTTTGCCGGATTTGAATAAACAAATAATTATTGTTTGAATAATAAAAACTTATTTACAAAATACTTGGAAACTCGTCCCTCATTAATTAAAAATAATTCTTGTGAAGAAAATCCGAAGAACACCGTTTTTAGTATGAATTTAATAGAGAACTGCTATTTTGCATTTTTTGGGGTCACTTTCCAAGCATGATAACAATTCACAATCATTTTATAACAATTAGCTCTTTTTCCCATTTTTTTCTAAATCAAGCTTTTCCCATTTAAAACCGCATGTTAATTTCGAAGGCTCGGTGGTACGGGTTAACTTCGACAAGAAAAAAGAAAACAAGAAAAATGTTAAGTTGATAAACTGTAAATATAAATTAAGTATTTATTTTTAAAATTGAACTGTAGTACGACTCTTAACAATAGAATTATAATAAGATTGATTTTATAAGGCGATTCTGAATCTGCTTATAATTAAATAATTTATAGATTTTTACGTTAAAAATTGAACTATTTCAATTTGAATGCCTTACCTAATTAATTCAATGTATGCATCCGATTGAAAATTCAAAATCTTTTTTTAATTTTCAAAAACATTGCAGTTAATATATTCATTATTTTAAAGTTTTCATTGTTTCATTTTTTTTTTAATTTTTCATTTGTAAATGGCATCTTTCATTTAAGATTTTCAAGAAACAACTTATAATCACTAAATTGTACTGTTTTTAAGTTAAAATTGTTCAAAAATGATATAATTTTCAACACTTAAAAAATTCATTGATTCATTCTTCAAACTATTTTATTTGGGACCATACTTAAATTACGTAACAGCTTAAGGGGGAGGGAGGGGTCAAAAGAATAAGTATCTCGCAGAAATTGTACAGAAATTTAATATGAATTCAACTTTACGCACCAAAGAAAACTGGTGAGTCAGGGATTTGGAAAAAAATCTTACAAAAGTCCGAGATTTATATAACTTTAAATAACTGTCAAACCGAATAGATTTGAAAATTTTCAACTTTCATTTGAAATTATTTTATTCCGCTTATAAAAGATTCTAAGTTCAAAATGTTACAAATGTAATATTCTGGTTTTTGAATATTAATGGTCAGGGAAAATGAAAAGGTGGTTAGGGAAAAATTAGAGAATTTTTAAAATTAAGTTTTGCGGTAATCCTGATATAACATTCTTCTTAGTAATTTATTTGCTTTGTATTTATATTTCTTTTTTTGCAGTTGCTTCTTCCTGAAAATGATCTTTTTAGTTGTAAATTTTATTATTTGTTTGCAAATGCAACAGTTTTGTTCATAAATTAATCTTTTTGCTTGAAAATTCCACTATTTCGTAGAAAATTTACTTTTTGACAAAAATTCATATTTTGGTGTTGAAAAATAAATTTAAATGTTTTTTGGATAAAAATCCAACTATTTTTTGGAAAATGTATATTTTTTATTAAAAAATTCATCTATCTGAGCAGAAAATTAATCTTTTTTTGATAAGAATGCAACTGTTTGGTTGAAAATTCAACTATTTAGTAGAAAATTGATCTTTCTTCGATGAAAATGCAACTGTTTGATTAAAAATTAAATAACTGTTTTAAAAAGGCATCCTTTTTGTATGAAAATTTAACTGTTATTATCGAAAAATCGTCTTTTTGGGTTGAAAATTCAAATACCTTCTTAGAAAATTCACTTCTTATTTAAACAGTTTTTGTTTGCAAATTTTTTTTGAACCACTTTGTTAAAAAATAATTTTTTCGTTGAAGATTCATATTTTTATTTGAAAATTCATCTCTTTGGTTAAAGTTTGACTATTTAGTTGAGAACTGATTTTTTATAATTGAAAATTTAACTGCGTGGGTAAAAGTTGAACTATTCTGTTGAATTTGTTTTTAATGAAGCTTTACCTCTTTGGTTAAAAATTTAACTATTTTGTTGGAAATGAATCTTTTTCTTTCATCACTGAGAAATCTTTTTATTTGTTGAAAATTCGTCTTTTTGATTTTGAAATTAATTTTTTTTTTAATTTCATTTCATCCTTCTAGGATGAACTATCAACTATTAAACTTTTTTGTTACGAATTTTCTTTTAAGGTTGAATATTGAACTATTTCTTTGAAAATTCAATTGTTTTGTAGAGAATTTAATTATTTTGTAGAAAATTAAGTATTTTCTTAAGAAGTCATCTCTTATCGTAGAAAAGTCACTTTTTTTGTTTAAAAGAAATAAATTTCAAAATTTTAATGGGATTTGAATGTTAATAGTTAAAGAAAAAAAATTGGTCGAAGAAAAATCATAGAATTTTGAAAATGAAGTTTTCTCCCTGCACATCACGCATTATCTTAAATACAACTAATTTCCACTAGTTTTCAGTCCCAGATCTTATTATTTCTGGAAACCATAAATTACGTACAGCAATAGGGAGGTAGAAACATTTTGTTACGGTTCTTTACATGGGGGGTGGAGAGGGTCGATTATCCGTTACGTAATTTACGTACGGCCCCTTTCCTAAAACGCATTTTCTCCTTTGCCTGCTTAGTCAAGCTTTGTTTATAAAATACCGGTGCGGACCGATATGAGTTCTCTGAAAGAATACATTGTGTGGCATTTATATTACGCATCTACATTTAGAATTAGGCTTATTATATTTCCTGAAGAAGATTAATAAATTCTATCACTTATATCCAGAAAACAATAATTTTCCACGATTTTAAGATAATATAAGATCAAGTATTCTAGTCCGGCAAAATATGCCGGATTTCAATGTTCTTTTCCGGTATATTTTATCGTGCACTAAATTGAACTCTACAGAATTTAATATGAATTCAAAATGCGAGAGAGAGGGGGGGGGGGTGGAGAAGGAGAGAGAGAGATGGGCAAAGAGAGACTCAAGGGCTCCTGTCTGTGGGTGAAGAAAAGCGAGCCTCCGGTCTGTGCCATAAGACACAACGTGTGTGTGACAGGCCTGCGTTACACTATGCAGTCGTGGTTTCATTCGAATCAGGCGCAACTACCCATATCGAAGTCTAAGATGTTTACACATCAAAACTAAAATCGGGTAAAACTTCACAGAAGCCTGGGCCTGCAAGAGGAGGAAAACGCAAAAGGGTGGCATCCTGTCAACTTGCCTCAAAAAAATTTAACACAGGTAACAAAATTACAGAAACATGGGCCTGCAAGAGAAGGAAAAATCAAAAGAGTGGCGCCCGTTGCAGATGACGATGGCAGTTCAAGCGATGGAGAGGATTCGCCATCTAGCACCGAAAAAGAATTTATCCTACCTAAAACCGCTTCCAAGAAAAAACGGACAAGAGGTCAAAAAACAGTTACTCCTGCTGACACTGGGGGGGGGGGGGAGATATAATGAATTGCGATCCGGTCTTTCCTGACTTGAATGTAACCCATCTGACAGGGTAGACATAAATGGAATATCTTGAGCTTATTTTCGATGATGATTTTTATATTTTTTTGACAAATGAATCAAACCAATATGCCATGTTTAAAAACTGTCCGAACCCTAGAATATCTAAGGATGAGATGCATATATTTGTCGCAATCCTTCTGATGTCAGGGTACAGTAGAGTTCCGGAAAAACGCGCATACTGGCAGGATTGTGAAGATGTCCATAATCCTATGGTTTCACGTGTTTTGTGCAGAAATAGGTTCTCACAAATTTCTACATTCCTTCACTGGGTTCCTAATACCGATATAAACGTGAATGACAAAATTTGTAAACTGAGGCCTCTGATCTCGTTCTTACAGATAAAGTTGCGCGATTTGATGATTTTAAAAACAGATTACGATTATGACGAGAGTATGGTACGCTATTACGGGCCTCATAGCTGTAAGCAATTTGTCCAGGGTAATCCCATCAGGTTTGGTTATGCTGGACCGTTTGCCGCAAGATATCAAGCCACTTTCTCTGAGGTTTTATTTTGATAATCTCTTTACTGGCATAAACCTTTTAAAAGAATTGAAATCTCGTGGGTACGGAGGTACAGGGACCATGAGAGAAAATCGTGTACCTAAGGATTGCTCTATCAAACCTGTGCTCTATCAAACCTGTGCTCAATATGAAGGAAGAAGCAAGAGGATCTTTCGATTACAGAACGTCAAACGATGATGTTATAATCGCCCGTTGGGTTGGCAATTCTGTTGTAACAGTAGGTTCCACTGTGCACGGTATAGAACCTGTTACAAATGCAACACGTTACTCACAGCAACATAAAAAATAATTCAAGTCCCACGGCCTAATCTCTTCACCTAGTACAATAAGAATATGGGAGGTACGGATAGGATGGATCAAGATGTGTCCCTTTACCGAATTTCATTCCGTAATAAGAAGTGGTGGTGACCAATTTTTATTTGGTTGTTAGATGTTAGTGTCTTTAATGCTTAGATGTTAGCAAGGAGCACGGGTGACAATGTCAGTCAACGCACCTTCAAAAGAACTATTGTGCAAACTTATCTGAAGTGCTATGGAGTCGCTCCAAAGACAACACGGGTGAGACCAATAAACGTCTTGAGTAGAGTGGCTATGAACGTAAGGCATGACAACACGGGTCACTATGTAGCATGGATTCCGAACCAGAAGCGTCGACGATGTGCTTACGAATACTGTACTTCCAGTACCCGCACGGAATGTCTAAAATGCGATGTTGGATTGTGCGTTAGTTGTTTTCTTGATTTTCACGTTCATCGTGAACAGTGAGATATATTTCGTAGGCTCTTTAGGGATGTAATAGCCATTTTCTGTGATTTCATTTTTAGTTAATTTGATATTTCCTTATACTTTGATCATCGATGATTGCAAATAAAAATAATTGACAAAAAGTCACGATACGCATGTAACATTAAGTACAAATGTATAATCAAAATGTTCAAGCGTTATTCTAATAAGTGCTCTCTAATAAAATCCAAAAAATTTTAACCAGATATTCGTAGATCGTTTTTACTCCTAATCAAAACGCGAAAGAGTATCTTATTGAATAAAAAATGCTGTAGTACACAGTAATTATCATTAAAAACCGACATTGGCAAAAGTTACTTATTTGACTACTGAACCCCCGGCGTTACATATGTGTCACGGCCTAGTACTCAGAAATGGTGGTAGATAATGAGCTGGAATTTTAGTTTTGGTATACACTGCACCTTAGGAACAACATGCTTCAAAATCTCAGAAATCAGAGAAAACAAATTTTAAGGGTGGTAGAGGGTTAATATAACTCTATTTATAAGTTAACATAAGTGATTCTCTAAAAAGTGATAACATTTGACTGAAGCAATTTTTGTTGCAAAAATATATAAAATTGTCTATATATTTCTAATATAAGTCTAATCCATTATTCTTTTGAAAAATAGGTTTAACAATTGAAGCCATTTGTAAAAAAGGGGCCTAAGTAGTGTTTTAGTCAAAATGAAATTAAATACGCCAAAAAAGCCTATTGCATGACTCAATTCTGCAATAAGAACTATATTAATAATCTCTAATTAATCATAAAATTTATTGAAAAGTATGATGATAGTAAAAAAGATATTTAACCCTCTGATGGCGCACATTTTTCTGCCATCCCGTTCTTGGTGCACTGGGTGTGTGACAATCCATAACTTATTTTAGAGGTAAAAACTGTTTGAATTACATTTTTTTAACTTTGAAGGGGTGAAATGAAATCTCTAGAATGTCAGGATTATAGCTGTATAAGTTTGGTATTGATATTTTAGATAGGCAAAAGACAATACAATTTTAAAGTCAATAAGTTTCCAAAAATGATTGAAAATGACCAAAAATGGCAAAAATCGCGTTTTCTATGGGTATTTCCTTAAAATTGGGTAAAATTTGAAAGAAAAAAAAACATAGTGATCTATAAAATGTATACTTCCCCTTGTAAGGAAGTATTAGGAGTTTTTATCTCATAAAAAAAGTATATTTATTCGCTAATCTGAAAATGGTGAATGTTACGAGCCAATTCACATAGCTACATACTCGTAACCTGAGAGCTTTTGTATCATGCTGACGCAGCATTCCAAGCTCTCGAGGAATCAGCCTGCGAGCTGACCTCGGGAATAATGAAATATAATTGAAATATATATTAGCTCTCTTTCCCTTTGGGAAAGATTTGAGGACTAAAACGCTATTGCCCTTCAGGATTAATGCCCCTTCCCCCCTCTTTAAGATATGTATAGGCTAAGGAACAGGGTAGTTACGTGAGCTACCCCCATGATTACAAGTACGAAAAGACGAACGAAGGGAGAAACAATGAACCGCTAACGACAGAACGCAGCGGCATGCATGCACACATGGATACGCACTTCGAACACCATGCTCGATTTCTGTCTTGCACAGGCCGCGTATGTCGCCGTCTGTTTCACGCGAACGACCGGGCTGTATGCGATGCCTCGACCGCTCTACTCTCTCCTTCCATCTCTTTCCACACCTTCCTTACATAGATCCATCTCTCTCCTCCCGTATGCTCTTCGCTGATCAACTTGACTGCGGTACTGACAGCATGCCTGAACACGTGGACGCACAATAACATTGCCACGTAATCGGTTCGCCAAAATAAAAGCTAAGGCTCTCTATTTCCTATGAAATATATATGTGCACACATGCATGTATTTTCTCTTTACCTGTATACTTGGGGTCGGAAATAATACATTGAAATTATTTTAAAAATCATAAGTATAAAGACTATAAAAAATGGTGAAAATTCCTGAACCCGCGAATTCTGACGGGGTTCCTGTCTCGCAGGTGCGAAAGGTCCATGTTAAGAAATTTATCTGCCTGGCAACACAAACTTGCGAACGCCGCTTCAATTCTCCAGGAATTTTCCTTCCACCTCTATCCACATTTTTCCAATCAGCGAAAATCCCTTCCTTCCTAACCAAAATTCCGCAACTCTGCTAATATCCCTACTTAGATCACCCCAACTATGAACTGTCGAGGTGCATCGGACAGAAATCAGAACCGCAGTAACTTGGGCAACCTGGCACGAGCCGGAACTACCCGGACTTTTGTCCGTCTGAGTCGGGATTAAGATAATCGAAGTAATTTTCTGTCATTGGGAAATCTAGCCCATAAGCCATAAGCTTCTTTCCGGGTCAACGAAAATTGTTCATATTTTCGGTACAAGAAAGCAGGGGGACTGCCGGGATCGATGGATTGACCGGGAAAATTAGATTTCTTCAAGTCGGACGTAAAATTTGAATCAAAACTCCGTCCGGCGGTAGGCAGGTCCGTAACGGGAGTGTCATAGTACGTCGTGTCCTATCCGGCCTGTGTAAAAACAAAATTGAGATTAGTCCAGAAGGAATCACCCCTTTTCGAATCTCAAAACGAAAAGGAGTGATCTCGTCGTAAAGACTATAATTCACTTTCATGGAAAATAGACACCCTGTCTATTTCTCATAAAAGCGAATTCGGGAGTACTCGCGTTTGATCTGTGCATAGCGCGAACTCAAGGGACTAGAGTTAATTATTGATAAATGATTAACGTAAAATTTTTAAATCTTGCCCGCCCGAGACGGGGAAATCAACGAAGGGTACGTTTGTTCCCCTTCTATCGTTTTTCTACTCTCCAGCGGTAGACTTAAGACCAAACACAACGGTAAGCAATGTATCGTTTCGATTGTACTTTTATTGTTAGTTTTAAGGATTTTTAAATGGTGTGAAAACGAATTAGGAAATCAAAATATAAAACTTTCAATGAGCTAAACAGCTGATACGTTTTTCTTGGCTTCACCTGTCACTTTGTCTTATTTAAGTAAGATTTTCAGGGACAAAAACTCCCAGTTCGGGAGTAAGGGTACCAACCCACAATCAAATAAAATTACAGGAAAGACGAGTCTCTCGCCCTTCCTTCAGTTTAGGGGAAGCCTCCCCCCACGGAAATTCGAATTACTCAAAATTTCAATTTGTTATAACCTCGGAAGTTTAGGCAGCTTTTACCGGGAATTATCTGTATGAAACAAAAGGGTTATTTTTATCGTACGTGACAAACTGACGGTGGCAGCGACGGGGCCTACCCTTGGAATAAAAATTCCGGTGTGGCGAACCGTCGCCACCTTTATTCTAAAATGAAGAGGTAGATATATATATGCCGCCCTTCGTAACCAAATTTGCATCTTCAATCAGGAGGCGATTGCCCACCTCCGTCGAATTACATGGCGACGATTTTCAAGAAGGGTTCGCTGAATCAGTTTTTAATTGGAATACGAATAACAACTTTATAAGCAGGGGTAGTCTCAACGTCCCCTATCTCGACACCCCCGAATACGAAGTCACCTTGGAGAATAGGACGATACGAGTAGTTGGAGAATTGGGTTTAGAAATTAGAGAAGCGAGTTTCCACTTTTTTGTTATTGCTAACCCAGATTCGATTGGTCTAAACCAAATCGAAGGTATAGCGGGATTAAGAGTAATTGAACACTTATCCGTGATACACGGATTCTCCATGTACTAATCTGAGGAGACCTTCCTAAAATTCGGATCAATATCCCTCTGCTTGGACCAATTCTCCGGCTGGATAGCCAAGTTGAAGGTCAATAAGGCCACCAGCATAAGATGCGCCCGCGAAAACTACTTAGTCCCTCATAGGAAAATTCCACGACTGAAAATGCCTACCCCGGGCGGCACCAACGACTCACACTTGGACAGGAGTACTAGTCTCCTGGGAGTCGATCCCAACATTACCATCCCAAATCCGACATTCAATATAGACACGGCTGCGGCAACGGCCTCGGTACTGGAGTGCATGACGCTCCAGCAAAGCACCTACCACATTCCGCAGTTCGATGGGAAAACTCCTAGGCTTAAGGAGTTCCTCCAAGATATCGCAAATGGCGCGGTATATATTACAGAGGCAAATGAGCCCGGATTCAT
>CAKNXH010057570.1:42909-67511 GCA_932178445.1 Andricus quercusramuli | reverse complement strand
ATGAGTCAGTCAGGGACTATTTCGATAGAGTTCAAGGCCTTCTAAGTAGTGCTCGACATGCAGTTGAGGAAAAATACACCAAGGTCTATAACTTGGGGCTCGCTGATGAAGCAAAGGAAAGCAACATTATAATGAGACCGGTGACGGATGTCGCGCTCGATGCATTCGTAAAGGGACTCCCAGATGAAATGTCCACCTTTATAGACACCAGGAATCCCAAGGATCTCGTCGAGACTCTTGATCATGCCCTACATATCGAGGAATGGCAGAAGCAACTGGAGAGAGCCAAGAGTCATCTCTCCGCCTATCCTATCTCCCGACCAAGGAAGGAAGCCCACGATCGACCACGTTCACCGAGCCCCCATTCAAGGCAAATGGAGAGAAAGGACAGACGGAAAACGCAGGACTCAGAAAGGACCGGACTAAGCAAGGGCCCGATAGATTATCCCATTTCAGCTTCTGCAAAATACCCTGCTCCTTACGTCCCTTAACCCCATCAATATCCCTATCCCTATCCATCTTCCTTTCCCGCGAACATTCCCTACCCTTATCAGTACCCTTCACACTTTCCAGCACCCTCATTCCCCAGGGGTATCCAACGGACAACAGTGCTAGGACCAACCCTTCATGGCAGAGGTACGGGAAATCGATTGACAATACGTCCCCACCTCGCTTGGACGCGGCGACGAGTCAGCCGACCCCACAGCGCCCCCAAAAACATGTTTACTTCCCGGAGAAAACCATAGGGTCCTACGAGCAGGAACCAAAATAGAAGGCTCCCCTGTCGTCACATTAACTGCACCGGAACTACGACATCCAAAATCTAGCTTTCTAGTGGACCCAGGATCAGACGTAAACCTAATAAAAATTAAAAACCTGCTTCTGGAATTAAAATACGACGCTGGCAAGGCCGTTCTGTTGACAGGAATAAATCCAGATCCCGTTAAGACAATTGGAACTATAAATCTTGCACTATTCGGTACTCCAGTCGAATTCCACATCGTGAATAATGATTTCCCAATATCCCCTGATGGGATCATTGGTAGGCCATATTTGCGACAGGAGCAGGCCCAAATGTCCTTCAGGCACAATTCACTGGTGACCATCTCTGACCCGATTAATCCCATTCCATTTGTTGGTAAGGAGTCTCAATCGGCCCGAACCTTGCTCAGACATGAAATCAAACCCTTTGCCAGGATTTTGAAGATTAGGGCAAGAACAAGGCAACCAATCGCCATAGACGTCCTTAACCCAGAAATAAAGGAAGGATACCTCCCCAGGATAAAATCCCCTGAAGGAGTGTACCTAGGCGAAGCAGCCGTCTCCGCTCACAAGGGAGTCTGCCACGTGCTCGCTATCAACACTCGGGAGGAGGACGTCGAGGTAGAGGTTCAGCCCCAAGAAATCCTGCCCTATAATTTCATCGACCCTCACGAGGAAGAGTCTACCAACTCCGAATCCGAGTATCTGGTTAAAGACCTACGAGAGGAAATGCGAGATTCTTACACTGACCGAGTCAAGAGAATAAGAATAGCTTGCGCATCGCCGAACTGAATTCAGAGGAAAAGGGCTACGTTCATAAATGGGTACAAGATTTCGCCGATATCTTTCACATAAACGGAGAAAGACACTCGACTACGAATGCGATCCAGCATAGGATCCCTACCACAAGCGAAGAAGTCATAGCAAGGAAGGAATATCGGTACCCCAATGAGGCTGCCGATCAAGTGGCCGTCTAAATACAAAAAAAATACGATAGTGGCATAATAGGACATTCCAAATCCCCTTATAACTCTCCCCTGTGGATCGTTCCTAAGAAACTAGACGGATCCGGCGAAAGGAAATGGAGAGTTGTGATTGATTTCCGTGCCCTTAACGAGAAGGTCATAGGGGATGCATACACTTTGCCCAATATCACAGACAGTTTGGACCATTTGGGAGAAGCCCAGTATTTCTCTCTACTTGATTTGGCTAGCGGTTTTCACCAAGTCGAAATTCATCCAGACGACAGGGTTAAAACAGCTTTCTCCACGCCCCGAGGGCATTTTGAATACCTGCGCATGCCCGTGGGGATCAAGAACGCCTCTGCTACATTCCAGCGACTAATGGACACGATATTAAAGGACATGCACGGCACCGAAGTCTTCGTATACCTGGATGACATCGTGGTCCATTCCAAGGACTTGGAAGAACATGACTTGAAAATTAGAAGATTGCTGTATCGGCTTCGAGCAGCCAATCTCAAACTTCAACCCGGCAAATGTGAATTCCTACAAAAGGAAGTGGCATACCTTGGCCATATCATTAGCCATGAAGGATTGAAACCGAACCCGTCAAAAATAGAGGCGATAAAAAACTTCCCTCGTCCAAAAACCGTGCGTAACATCCGTCAATTCCTTGGATTGTCTGGTTATTATAGACGATTCATTCAGGACTATGCCAAAATCGCCAAACCATTGACTGACCTCCTCAAGAAAGATGTGAAATGGAAATGGGGCGCAGAACAGGATGAGAGCTTCTATAAGCTCTGTGTCTCTCTTTGTAATGAGCCGATTTTGCGATACCCCAGCTTTAGAAAAACTTTTAAATTAACTACCGATGCTTCGGAGCACGCTGTCGGAGCAATACTAACCCAAGAAGAAGAGGGATTCGACATATCTGTCGCATACTTTTCCAAGGCTATTAACAGTTGTCAAGAAAGGTACCCTAAGGAAGAACAGGAGTGCCTAGCCATTGTTCAATCCCTGGAACACTTTCGACCATATTTATATGGTTGAGGATTCATACTCGCCTGCAACCACGAACCGGTTCATTCGATGAGTTACATCAACAACCCAGGGGCTAGACTGCTCCACTGGAGGCACAAGTTCCGAAACTACCAGTATGAGTTCGAGTACAAACAGGGAAATTAAACAGAGGAGTCGAGGCATTCTCAAGAAATCCTCATGACGGCCCCCTCACGGGTCTGGACGAACCTCAGCATCCCAAGGACTCAGACGAAACCCCACCATCTCCGTCCTCTTCCACGGCGATTGAGCCAACCGAAAACCCTACCAAAACGGAAACAAGGAAGGAAACTTCGAGACTACTAGTCCTCACTCGAGCAAGGGCGTCGCAGGAAAACTTTGAAAAGGAGAACCCTACCCCAGGAACATCCACCAACATAGAACCGGCGATTCGAACTCGAAGACCTCCCCTGACCGACTGCTTCTCAAGGGCCTAAGGATGCCCCCGTACAGTTGCCTAAGAAACGAGGAAGACCAAAGAAAATCCCAGTTCCTGAGGAATCCGACGCAACCAATACGCTTCAAGAGGAAGTCCCGCCTCCCGAACTAGAGGAAAGTTCCATAGGGAAGCGATTGACAAGGGGAAGGCAAGCGAAAACTCTGCCGGTCGCTGAAAGCGAATCCTCAACAGAGCCATCTTCGGACGACGAAGACTCTGACCCTTCAGACGCGCCTGTGTTCCGAAAATCTCACAGCGTATTACCAAATTTACAACCTCAACTCTTCGTCAAAAGGGGCGATCCAGTCCCTAAGAGCGCCCCTCCCGGAGTCAGGACCCCCAGTCCGTGGTTCCCTCCCTGCAAGATGCATTTGTGGACTTATACGTCGATGGTGCGTGCAGCTACAATGGGAACGAAGAAACAAAAGCTGGATTAGGTGTCTGGTTCGGCCCAAACAGCCACTTGAATGTTTCACAGCGCAGTGAGGACCGCCAGACTAACAATACAGCTGAAATAGAAGCGGCAACGATAGCCGCTCAGAAGGCCCACGAAGCTGGCATAAAAAAACTCAGGATAAAAACTGATTCCAAGTTTTTGATAAGCAGCGCCACTAAGTGGATCCCTAAGTGGGAAACAAACGACTGGAAGACCTATGAAAATAAACCAGTTAAAAATCGATCCGAATTCGAGAAAATGAAAACCGCCCTTGAGCCCTTTGAAGTCATTTGGGAACACGTCCCCGGACATCAGGGTATCATTGATAATGAGATGGCCGACAAATTGGCCCGAGAAATCATAGAGAACACTGCGAACATCGACGTAGCCGGGTCAGATCTCCCTCCCGAATCAATAGTACTCCAGGTGTTTCCAACGGCTGTAAGCAGCGAGGACGATGACGACACTGGTGGAACATCAGATCTCCCATTGCAATTTTCTAAGGGAAGTTTCAAGGAAGACCTACAAAGTGCCTTTGCACAATTCGATGCTCAACTATCCCTAAGTTGGGACCACGTAGGACTAGGAGAGAGCAAGCCCTTCAGGAAGCTGATAGGGACTCAGAAACCGAACCAACGCAAACCCATCCACGCGCGGCCACAGAAATCCCGGCTAAGGAACCCCTTGGCCCCGTTAAGCAGATTGAACAGCTGCCTTCCTCCCCACTAAAAATTCCGGTGTGGTAAGAAGAAGCACCGTTCGATTTAAGGACTCTCCCGAAGAGGTCGAGCCCTTCCCAGGATCCCCAATCATAGGACAAAACCAACAAAATGAGACTCTATTCTTCACTCCAGCCTCTAGAATGGCGCCTGGTGCCAGGTCTACTCCTTCCGTAACCACCCATGTGTGCCCGAATTTAAAGGAGGAAAAAATTTCGGATGATAGGAAACCCGGACTCATCCCTCGAACACTACCATCCGGGAAGGTATTGGAACCCTCATGGACAGATCCTCCTTCATCTTCCTCCATAATAGATGTGAACCTACCCTACATTGACGGTTCTCCGAGTACCGAGCTTCGCCTCCACACCCCCATGGTGGTAAAAACAACCCCGGCTGACACAGACGAAAACATGCTCAATATCTCGCATCAATGGACAGAACCTCTGACATATAGACGAGATAATTACGCTCACTTTATATCAGAGGACTGCGAGAGTGGAGGTACCTCCACTAGAATTAAGACCAGGCATAATAGCCGAATACCACGGTAGTTTAATAGGTGGTCACAAAGGTGTGACCAAAACATACCGTCGTATCAGGAAAAGATACTCCTGGCCCGGACTACGAGATCAAATCAGCGATTTCATCCGTAACTGCCGAAGCTGCCTGGAGCAGAAGCTAGTAAGAACAAGAACTCGCGAACCCATGCTCATTACCGACACTCCGGCTGAACCTTTTGAAAAAGTGTCCCTAGACACGGTAGGAAAACTACCCACCACGCCAAATAGTAATCGTCACATCCTGACGATGCAGGATAATTTTAGTAAATACTGCATAGCCGTTCCCATACCCGATCTCAATACTACCACCATTGCGCATGCAGTCGCTACCGCCCTATTTACTCAATACGGTGCCCCTCGGAGCATTCTGACTGATAGAGGAGGAAGCTTTGTGAGTATATGTATGTATATATATGTGTGTGTATACATGCAATTTAATAAATTCCGTCTTCATTAAGGGAGGTTTATCCTGTCTTGGACTTCCTTCACCCTTGAAAAGAAAATCTAATGCCTTCTCTTTTTAGGTAACAATGTTCCATTTCCGGTTATTGATTTTCCTGATTCCTCTTTTCGCCTTTGAAAACGCCAAACCGGCACTGTATAAGGGCATTCATCTAAAGGCCAGCACGGGTATCTACTATGAATATCTGGGACCTATGAAACGAGTCATCAGCAATTGGAGGATCGCCGTGTTTCTAGACCTACAGAAAATCCTGGGGCCTTTGGATACGTACGAACAACGATTCAAGCGCCTGTCCGACCTGTGCATGCCAGGATTCGGCCTATCCTGCCTGCAGACAATCACTGACTATGGTCTCGACGCTAAGTTCCTGGTAGCCGAAAGTCTGAGGAAGGAAGTGTCCAGACATGCAGCAGAAATGGAGGAACGTACCAATAATACCATTCTTCCAAGCCTACCCATCGGGATGAGGAGCCGACGAGCTCCACCATTACTAGGACTTCTAGGAGGACTCATTGCACCTATAGCCGGCCTTATGACATACAATGACGGCGAAGTTATCGAAGCTGAGATCGCGGAACTCAATCAGGCTCGGACCAACTTGTCATATCTGGTTGGCAAGCAAACTCACTTAGTGAGAGCTCAGCTAGAAGAACTACACGAACTCTCGAAAAATAATAAGGATAGAATCGCTCGGCACGAAGCCGAAATGTCCCGAAATAGCTTAAAACTAGAAAACCTTACGAGGATAGTCGCAGAGCTTAAGCACGTTGACGCATTGACTCACGTGATCAAGGCAGTGGAATCCAGCCTTGAGGACTATATTCGCTCCGCCAGACGGATCCTGGAAGTCATACACGCATCTCGTCAAGGAAAAATGCATCTTTCCCTTTTGACGTCCGAACAGCTGGAACCAGTTTATCGAGATGTCCAGGACCATCATTCCGAAATTGAATTTCCAATCCCGGGACCACGGTTGGATCATGAAGAACTATCCAGGATCGTCACTATCACGGCAATCTACAAAAAAGAAATCCTAAGTGTACTCGTGGACGTCCCACTACTGGAACACACCAAATACCTGAGGTACAAGTTGCATCCGGTACCAGTGTTCCAATCAACATTTACAAACAATTCAGGAAGCGCTTACGTCCTACCGAAATTTTCTCACATTGCCGTGGGAGAATCCCAGAGGACACATGTCTTGCTGAAGCGTCAACATGTAAAATCATGTAAAAGGACTTCCTATTACATGATCTGCAATAACAACTTACCTGTGAACGAGAACATGAGGTATCCATCTTACGAGAGCGAGCTGCTGCTGAATCCTTCGACAGCAACATTCCGTAGATGCGACGTCCGAGTGACCTACGATGTGGAATCGGAATGGATTCCTATCGACTCTCTAAGCGGATGGCTCTATTCTCTAGTTTGACCCCTCTCCGCTGAACTAAGATGCCCTGATCAACCCAAAATTCTGATCGACTTGGGTAGGATCGGCATAATCCAGGTCGCACCTGGATGTCAACTGAAAACATACGATAGGACATTCTATGGATCGGCAGTCAAGGCCGGATCCATAGAAGTTATCTGCGAGCCCCTCGTGCATCTTAAAATAACGGAATTGTCACCACTTCTAAAGGAACATAGGGCCCTCGCGCCCGAGGAACGAGAAAGAAGTTCCTTCACAGGAGATATCTCTGTTAAGGACGAGGCCTTTTCTGCAAGGGAGAAGTCCTTGGACGAAATAGAGCGACAGATTTAGGAAACAAGTATACAGCATCAAGCGAAGGTCAAACACCTAACGCTGATCTAAGGCTCTTACGTCGGCCTGGCTCTACTCGCTGTGTGTTTATGCTCTTACTGGTTCTGTCACCACATCAGAACTACAGCCAAAACGGTGTTTCATCGCAGCCGTAGCAATTCTATGAAGAACTTCGACAATGACCAGACCAACGATGATCCTGGACGAACTCTAGAGAGCTCCGGAGAAACTTACCTTAGAGTGGAGCTGCCTCCAACAATCCTAGGCCCGTCATCAAGCACGAGCAACTCTGATTGTGGAGAACCACCCGTCGTGCTACCCAGAAACGCAGCTGCAACATCGCCGCACATCAGTTCAACGACAACCAGACCTATCATTCAACTCCCTACGCAGACGCTACAACCAGCCTAGGAGAGTAAAGATATGTATATCTTGAGCGTGTGGGTGTGTATGTGTGGGTGCTTACGTGTGTGCATAGGTACGAATTATCGAAAAACAAAGTCTCGTTTCTCTGCAACAACTAAGATTTTCTTTTGTTTTAATAATTAACCCGAGAACTAATCGAGAGAGAGAGAAAGAGAGAGAGAGCCCAGGGACCGGGAAATCTGAAAAAGACGCCCTAGAATAACCTGAAATCTCATTGGCCTGTAGAATCTTATAAAAACTGAAAAACCTGATGAAATCCTGTGGAATCTTATAAAATCTGTTAAAGTACCTTAAGGTCTCGTAGGTCCTGTGACATAATTCCGCACCTTCTTTTTTTTTTCTCCTTTCGACAGGTGTCGATTTTGACTTTTGAAGTTTCCCATGTAAAATGAACGAACAAAAAAATATATATATAAAAAAGAAATTAGTTTGGGATTTTGGGAATAATTTTTCAGAGTTTGGTACAATGTTACGGGAAAGTATAGAGGCTTGTTGAAAATTATCCATAGATATTATTACTTACCTAATTAATGCAATAATGATCCAGACACCTCTTGAGAAATAAGATCAATAAAAAATAACGAAAAACTTGAGAGGATTTAAGAAAAGAAAATGTTGATTCTCAAGATTTCAAACAAAAATTACAAGGTTTTCGAGCATTATAAAAGGCTTCAAAAGAATTAAAACAAATTATTAAAAATTCTAAGAAAACTAAAGACTAATTTTTGTTTCGACCACGTTTAATGATAAAATTCTTCATTTCATAATAATAACTTGTGTAATACGTAATTGCACGATTTACGAATCATAATATTTTTGAATTACACGAAATTGTTCAAATTTTTCATTAGAAAGGGTGTGACTGCAGAATTTCCCAATTACAATTCAAACTTTGTACGTATACTATCGACGGCTAGTATCGGCTCATTTTTAATGGATAAATCGATTAGTGGTCCGATATTGTCATCAGTTTGACATCTTGTCAAGTTCTGTTTCCACTTAAGGCTGTTTTAATTGAATAGGAATTCCTCAGCTTAAATTGAAATATCAATTTCTCATCGTGTCTGATCGACAAAACGATAATTTGTATGTACAGTTACCTTATGAAAGTAGTAACTTGTTACATTTCCGGTCATTATTGAAGTAATCCCAGAAGATATTCCAAAAATTAACTCTAGGCTATCATTTTTACTGTTAAAAATTGAAGAATTTTCGAATAAAGATTTATAAAATTTAACTGAATATAAATTTTGAATCTTCAGAATTGAATCATTATCAATTTAACTTTTCAAAACTCAATCATTTTTCACTTTACATCTTCAAAATGGAACTATATATTCCAAAATAACCTTCAAAATCGTTCAAATTAAAGACTCAAATTGCAAGTCGTGAAAACTGAAGAATTTTCGATTATAAATGGAAATAAAATTAATCAATAAAATTATTTTCATATTATTATTAATAATTACATTCCAATTAACCTATTTCAACAAAAAAAAATCGTTCAAAATTACAAATTTAAAAAATTGAATATATTGCAATTCTATATTTTCAAGGAGGGTTGAATTTTTATGTATGAACCATGAAATCGATCCCCCTAGCGAGCAGTTTAGAAGCCCCGCTGCCCAAAGAGGTGCCCCTCCTCTCCTACCGGCACCCACGACTTCGTTAGCTCCTGTGCAAGTCGCTGAAAATAGAATAAAGCGCTAATATCCGTACGGCTGGTACCCCAGTGCCGGAGGGACTAACGGAAGCTCGTTAAGATGGCTGATGAACAAAAACATAATAATAATAAATAAACGAATAAACAGACTCTTTCTCTAGTCTCCTCTCCCACTCCCTTGGCAATCATGAAAGGGCGTCGGTAAGGGCGATTTTTGGTTCTATGAGATTTCTTCTGTTAACTTACCAGGAGTCAATGCCGACGAAAGGGAAACGGCACTCCTGCCATAACACAAGTCGGTTGGCCTCTCTGTGGCTCAGGTTATAAGGGTGCGAGAAATGCTTCTGGAAATTAAAATAAAAAAAAGGGTAAAATGTAGGGCGAACTCCTGGAACCATTTTGAGCGGCTATATGGGGGCGGAGTGAAAAATTGGATGAAATACTCAAGCGGGAACGTCCCCCCAACCCACGTCGGGCTCGCACACCGTTGGTATGTATCCCCTTTCGGGAGCGGGAGACCACGCCGGGTACCATAGCAGGAAGCTACAAAAACAAATTAAATCTCCAAATAAAACAACAGTCGAATTCGACCACAGAGACTAATTTTTAACTGTCAAATCTTCGATTAAAAGATAAAGTAAAGAAAAAAAAATGTTGGAATTTTCAAGTAAAGGAATTACTTTTCAAATAAATTTATGAATGTTCGTTTGTAAACAATAAGATGAATTTACAGCAATGCACCTCAACTGTCAACCAAGAAGTTGAATGTTCAATTAAGACACTTAACTTTTCACTAAAAGGACACTAATTTAGTTTAAAAATTAAAAATATATTAATAGGATCTGGTAGATCATGAGAAGTTCACACTTCTTTTGTTTCTATTTTTTTTAATTATTGCGTTTAAAATCAAAATAGACCAAAATCAAACTAATCGAAATTGATACCTCAGTAATTGAATGATTTTGATCATTGCAAATGGATGCAATTTTAGAGTTCTGAATTTTCAGGTTGAACGCTGAAATTTTAATTCTTCCCTCTCATAAGTTTCAATTTTGTAATTAAAATCGAATGATTGAATTTCGGAACATATAATTAACAGTGTAAAACCTGATAGTTTCAAGTGATTTAAACTTGCTTCGACTAATTAAAGTTTCTAAGGGCTTAAGTGTAAAAGGTTTTCATATTACAATTTGGTGGGTAAAGTTTTTCTTTTCTCTCAATTTTAAATGAAGTTGCGTACGTTTGAGTTTCAGCGCATGGAGTAGAAATTTGTTCATTTTCAATGATTCCCATTAAAACTTAATATTTATTCTGAAAGTTTTTTTTTTTTGAATGATTCAATTCATTTTTCGATCTTCGGAAAACTTGTCCAAATTAGCTTTAATATTAAATTTAATTTTCTTATATAATAACAATTTAAAATTTCAGAAGCTTTGATTTTGAAGGATTCAATTTAGTTTTCAATTTCAAATCGTCAAATAATTATCGCTTAGAATTTCAAATTATTCGAATTTGAAAGTTTTCAATCTTCAATTATTTACTTTTGAACGCTTTTAACTCCAAATTAGAAATTATTAATCATTGTTTTAAAAATGTTTGAAGAATATTTAAAAAATTGGATTAACAATGGATTTTTTATATTGTTCATATTTTTAATTCATTATTTTGATTAATTAATTATTTTTAATGTTGTGAGATAAAAATCTAGAAACGTGAACGCGCGAGTTGCCCGCGTATATTTATTGATTGTACACGTTATAACAAAACGTGTCTCTGTATTTTCATTTATAAGACACAAAAATTTCCTTATCCTACTTATTATATTCAAAGTCTTGCTTTGTTCGCTCGTAACCCGAGAGTTCATTATCGCAATGCCTACGTCGCGCTCCGAGCTCCAGAGGAACGAGAAACGAAATTGCTCAAAATTATTTCATGAACAATTTCATTTTTCTTTTTTATACTGAGAAGGAGACAAATTTATAACTAAAATTGTAACTTTTCAACCACAGAATAAATTTTGAAGAAATTGGTTTAATTATCAGTCAAGTTTGAATGGGATTAGTCCCCAACTAAAAATTTATAATTGATTCTTACTCTCTGGAAAATTTTTACAACACACTGAAACACGGAATCATTTCAATGGAAAACTTCATGGTCTTTTCGCCACCCCTAAAATCGGATTTTATAGAAGAAAGTTTATTTCTGGACATATTTCATTGAAACATCACGACGCTACCATAGACAATATTCAAAGTTTCTCTTTTTTCTCAGGGTTGAAAACAGTTAATGAAACTTTTGAGATTCAATTTTTTTTTGCTGTGTATAATTTAGCTGATTTAGGTTTATTTGCAATGAAATAATGAAATTGTCAACAAATAAGTTAATTTGTAACCAAATTGTTGAGTTTGCAACCTACAAGATGAATTTTCAACTAAATAATCGAATTTTAAACGGAAAAGATTAAACTTTAACTAAAAACAGTTGCATTTCCAACGAAATAATTAAATCTTTTGGGAGGCAGTTTAACTCCTAATAAAACCGAGAATTTTAAATCCAAAGGGTCGAATTTTCTGTCGAAATAGGCGAATGTTTAACAAAACAGTTGAATTTGCAACTAAAACTTTAACCAAAAATAATTGAATTTTCAACCCGAAAATTGGAATGTTCGACAAAAAGACGAATTCTCAACGAAAAATTAAATAGTTGGTATTTCAACAACAACAAAAAACGAAAATTCAATAAAATACTTAAATTTCTAACATTTAGTAAAGTAGGTTAACTTTTAACCTACAAAGATGAATTCTTAACCAAAAAAATGAATTTTTGACAAAAAGTTCAACGATCAACTAAAAACTTAAAATAGAATAGTTAGACACAAACAAAAGATTATTTTCAGCCAATTAAATTTTTAAAGAAAATGCTAAAATTTTCAACCAAAAGAAAATATTAATTTTCAACAAAAAGAAAATATTAATTTTCAACAAAAAGGTTAATTTTTAACAACAAAAAGATGATTCTTTAATTAAAACAGTTGAATTTTCAACCATAAGATTGAATTTTCAAACAAGAAGATTAATCTCCATAAAAAAATGATTAATTCTTTCAAAAAGAGATTATTTTTCAACGAAATACATAAATTCTCAACAAAAAGTGTCATAGTTTATATTCAATCAAAAAAACATGGAATTTATACAAAAAAAAAGTTTTTATAACCAAAAAGACGAATTTTCAACAAATGAAGGTTTTCACTAAAGAAAGGAAATTTTACCTAAATTGTTGAACTTGCAATGCGAAAGACGAATTTTCTCTATAAAAATTGAATTTATAAACAAAAAATATGTCTTTAGCAAAAGGATATTTTTCCACGAAACTGATGCATTTTTACCAAGAAAAATAAAGTTTTGAACAAAGACAATTGTTTTTTTTTTACCAGAAAAGGAGAATTTTAAAAAAAAATAGCGATCTTTAAAAAATGGAAAAGTTACGTTTTCGGTTGAAAAATTAATTTTAAACAAAAAAAAAACTCTCCGCTAAACAGTTAAATTTTCAATCAAGGACATAAGCCTTCATTCAGGAAAATAAATTTCTAACAATGTAGTTTAACTTTCACCCAAGTAGATGAATTTTCAGTTTAAAAATAATAAATTTCGACAAAATAGTTAAACTCTCAACCAAAGAGATCAATTTTCAACTAAAAATATAACTCTTAAAAAAAAAGATTTTACGACAAAGTGATCGAAGTGATCGAACCGAAGCGGATAAATTTATAAATCAAGAAGATAAATTTAAAAAAAGAACAGTTGAATTTTTATCCGGAAAGGATTCCATTTGACTTTTCAAGATCAAAATATGAATTTTTTTTCAACAGAAAAGAAGTTTCTACGAAAAAAATTGAATTTTTAATCCAAAAAAACGAATTTCTTCAAACAAAGGGGATGAATTTTCAACGAAATAATTCAACCATTTTGTTCAAAATCCAAGAGAGATGAAATTTGTACTATAACAGATGAATTTTTAATAAGAATAGGACATTTTTTTTTAAATTGAACTTCCATCCAGAAAAGCTTTCAGTTCATTTTTTAACACCAAAATGTTAATTCTAAAAAAAAAATTAAATTTTCTACGAAATAGATTTTTTTTAACAAAACAGTAGATTTTTAACCAAAAGTATAACTTTTTAACAAAACAGTTTTATTTTCAACCTGTTGCATTTCTATCCAAGAAAGATGAAATTTCTCTTGAAACAGATGAATTTTTTAAATCAAAAATACAGATTTTCAAAAAAAGAGGTGACTTTTCATCCAATAGGATTTCAGTAGACTTTTCTACAGAGAAATACAAATTTTTAACAAAAAGTAAATTTTTTTTTAGGAATGATTTGAATTTTCAACACAAAAAGACGAATTTAAAAAAAATCAATCAAGTGAATTGGAAACAATTGAAAAATAAAAATTCAATAAAATTCAATCAAAGAAATGTAATACAAACTTTTAAAAATCCATTTAATCGAGTAAAATTTAGTGAATTTAGAAGAATTAAAAAAAATTCAAAACCACGTAGAATACATTAATGAGAATTCAGGGCGAATTCCAAATAAATTGCAAAAACTATTTGAAAAGCTCGTCAAATCTTTGAAACCCTACGAAATGCCTCACTTTTCTTGAATGAATTCTTCAAAATCCACTGAAATATTATAATCCCTTAAAATTTTTAGATCTTTTTAAATCGCTTGAAAATGCCTTGGAATCTCTTAAAATATCCTAAAATGTTTCAAGTCTTTGAAAACCTTCTAAACTATGGTAATAAATAAATTTCTGGGAATCGTTCAAATGTTTATTTTTTTTATTTTATTTTTTTTAATCCTTTGAAATCCCATTAAATTACTGAAATCAATTAAAAATTCCTTCGTAGTCTCTCGAAATAGCCTCAAATATTTCAAACGCTTTGAAATCCCTTCAAATTAATGACATTTATTAATAATTCCTTGGAGTCTTTTAAAATTCCCTAACATCTCAAAAATCCCTTCGAATGATTGAAATCTATTACAAATTTTCTCGTAATCTTCAAGAATACCCTGAAACATTTCAAAAGAATTTATGACAATTTAGAAATAGGTATGGAACTGAATTGAATAGTGATTAACCCATGAGATAATTTATTGCAAATAGGGTACCATTAGGACCGTTTCTTTAAAATAAGGTACAATAGGGGATATAGGGACCGGTCTGTGAGGCCTGCGATAACTTCTGCGATTTTTTTTTTAAACGAGTTTCGAGCAATGAAAGTGAGAGTCGCGTACTTTTGACGTCGACTTTAGTCTCACCAAGAATTGATAAAAACGTGTTGCTTACATTTTGCATGAAAATCCAGAACGTTTTCCATTTTCCCGGACTTTTCCAGGTTTCCCATACCCGTGGCAACCCTGGAAACCGAAGAAATTAATTCTGAAAAAAATCTCCACTTACCCTCTCTCGCCACTCCTGAGGCCCGCGGCGGTCTCCCTCTCCACGTTAGCCATTTGTTTCAGATGCCTCCTGCGGAGTAGTAAAGGCGGGCCAAGTAGGGTTCATTCCCTACTTAGGGAGGAAGGTCTTCTCTCCCTTATGAGCTTATCGCTCATCTCCCGGAGAAAGTCGAAGCGGCGAGAGCCCGACATCTCTCTGTGTCCTTTTTGTAACAGCACTTTTTTTTGTAACAAGCACCTTTTTTGTAACAGCACCTTTTTTTGTAACAGCACCTTTTTTGTAACAGCACTTTTTCACTGTGACTAGCACTTTCCTTGTTTTTCACTGTAACCAGCACCTTCTTTGCCTTCCACTTTCTTTTTCCTCCGCGTTGTGTATAATGCGCGGTTCCGTGGTGCACTAATTATCACCCGCCGACCACAGTACCATGGTCCAGCGAAGCCAGTGCCGGTAGTTACTCCCACCCCGGTCACTTCCGAGGCGCGGCGACAGGTCCGCACTCATTTTCTTTAAGAAGAAAAAGAAAACGGTAGAAACCCTGCGTGGCAGTGAAAGATTTTAGAAAAAACCGCCACTTCCTAGCACTTGTCTAAGAAAAGATAGTTATAAACAATATTAAATTGTTTAAACAACTTTTTTGTTAACTTCAATCAATTATTACCTCACTAAGTGAAAAAAGACAGAAAGGTAAAAATTGCGGAAAACCCGCAACTTTCAGGCACTGATGTAGATGAAGATAGTCATGAAGAATCATAATTAGTTTCAACAATTATTTTTGCTAAATCTAATTAATTATTAAGTCACGCCGAATGAAAAATAGACAAACAGTTGAAAATTTCAGAAAAAACCGCAACATTCTACCAATTAAGGCAATTAAGCAAAGAGAATATTATTAATAATTATAATAATTTGTTTAAACAATTAATTTTTTTTTACTAATTACTTACTTAACTTAATTGAAAATTTGACTAAAAGTGATTTTTCTTAAACTGCAATTTTGTAGCATTTTTCTAAGAGAATAAAATTAACATTAATAATAAATTGTTTAAACAATCACCCTCGTTAATATTGATGAACTATCACTTCCCTCTAACTGAAAATTCTACAACAAATGGAAAATTTGTAAAAAAAACCGCATCTTTCTAACTCCATTCTATGAGAAAATTTCTAAAAACAATAATAAATTGTTTAAACAATTATTTATTTTCGACGTCCTTGTAATAGCGTCTTTTTATATTTATTGTGTATCATATCGTCCGTTCGCCTAATTGTACTCAAATGCTTATTACTCTTAACCATTTTTAATTTAAAATGTAATTTTTTAAACAATATGTGCAAAAAGTATGCGAAACTATTGTAAATTTATTAGTTAGTACTGTAAAATAATCATGTCGAAAGATAGTGTTTCAATAAATGTAAATAACCATTTCCAAGTAGCTGGGAATCTTCTTTATTTTTTTTCCTTCTAACTTTAGATTTTTCATTAAAAATTAATAATTATATATTTATTATTATTTATCAATAATTATTTATTATTTTTAATATGATCGATTTGCGACTTGAAAATAATCTAAACATCAATGTTTCGAACATGATTTGAAACGATATAATTTTATCTGCATTAATTACATTTCACAAACGATCACAATTTTGGGTTTAATTCTTAGTGGGAGGGGCAGCTGACGAGCTCTTTAACGGAAGTCGGATGCACCGTAAGATACCTGCTTTTGCCCCGAGCGGAACTCGGAATTTTGAAACCGAGGGTGGTTGACCGTGAACGGAAATCGAGTGCGCCCGTTTTGTCCAGGCATAGCATTGTCCACGTTGTAACTTTCTCATGCATGCTCCAAGGTAATAAACCAATTCAGTGAGTGCATCCCTTCCAATCACTTTAACCAGATTATCCAGAATTACAGAATAATATTTCCCTTCCCAAAGAACCCCCCGATTTCACTAACTGCTTCAACATTTGGATCAAATATCAAATCAGAAAGTTTGACTTGCTTAAGGGACCTGCCCGGTAACCGTCTAGAAAGAGAGCCCAGGAAGGCTGGCCTACCTTCAGAAAGAAGGGAGTACTCATGGATTAGATGATTAAGATCTCTAAACCCGTCATCACATTCGCAATCACTCGGCAAATTCCACCCCATTATCTGTAAATGAGTACCTGTACAAATGTGAGAGGTTCTCAGTCGCGTAATCAGATTCAAGCACCTTCTAGAGAACATGAAACCCCTAAACGAAGGCCCAGGAGCCTTGAATGCAATACGGTCAAAATACTCCCTTCTACGGTCGACATATCTCTCATAAGGCCAAAGGCGCGAAGACCAAAACTCAAAGTCTTCCCTGATACAGCTCACCATATCCCCTTTTTTCAGGCCCGTTTGCAATCTAAAGTTCAAGATTGTGCAGATCTCGCTCACAAATCAGCGACTTCGTTAGGCGGGATTCCTACATTAGCAGGGATCCTCATCAGCACAATTGTGTGAACACATCTAGAAGCCCTTGCCAAAAGATCGCCAATGTTCCTCCCCCTTCAGAACATGCCGGACAGCAGAAAAATCGCGTACAGTTCAGAAGAAAGAATCGAAGTGCTTCACTGAAGGGGAAGACCAAATCTAAAGTCCAGCTTCGGGACATAGAAACTACAACCTGCACTCTTCGAGGTCCTATCAACCAAATCATCAGTAAAAATCCACGTTGAGGCCCCCGAATCAAGATCGATTTCAGCCTCAAAGATGAGATCCTCCCATTCACTGTTAAAGTAGGCAGGCATCAATAAGCGAGACACACACCAAAGAACTCCTCACATCGAATTATAAGTTGGTATTAGACCTGTTTTGTCCTGTTATTACCCCATGAGAAATTTCGTAGCAAGAACCTCTGAGAAAGCATGGATCTACGAATACTAACTGGAGGTTCGTTAGCCTCAGAGAGAAGAACCGAGATCGGAGTAAATCTCACGCAACCAAGAATTATCCTCAGTTTCTGGTATTGCACCCTGTCCTGGATACTAAATGCAGAGGAGCTGGTACACACAAAGAGCGGGGCACCCCATTCCAAACAAGCTCTAACTAGATTTCTGTATACCGACTCCAGGGTGGATGGGTCCGCACCCCACGTGACCTTTGCAATAATCCGCAAAACATTAATCGCTCGAAGTGCATTGCCTGCAATGTATTTTATGTGCGGTACCCATGTTAGGCGCATATCCAGCTAAATCCCTAGATACATCAAGATAGCTTGAAATTTTTTGCCCTGCCCTGCAATTGCAAGGCTTATCTCCTTCAGAACAACGCGACCTCGTGTAAGGACACAAAGCTGGCATTTTGGTGACGATATGCTTAAGCCCAATGACGTAAGCCAGAGCGAAAGCAACACAACCGCACTTCTAAGGAGATCCAAAGCCGCACCTATGTCCCAATTTTTAACCAGCAACAACAGGTCATCTGCATACTGCCACGCCCTTACTCCCCTCGGTAGACAATCTTTAAGTCTTGACAGATCGAGGTTGAACAAAATTGGCGATAAAACCCCTCCCTGTGGAACCCCCACACCAGAGGTTCCGCATACAATCCGCCATGCAATCAAGAGCCGATCTGCCTCGCCGAAAATCATACTAAAACCTAGGAATCCAATTATACTTAGCCGTAAACTCCAACTGTCTCTGTACAAGCCTTTTAACCAGCTTTCCCGAAATCCCTTCCTAGCAGGTTTTGGGATTAAAATCACCAGAGTCTCCGTCCAGACTTCCAGGTACATCGAAGTCGCGAACATCCTATTAAAGAGGAGATAGATAAAGTCCAGAACACTAGGGGAGAAACCTCTTATGATCTCATAAGAGATAACATCCAACCCCGGAAAAGTGCTTGCCTTACAAGCATTAAGACCAACTTCAAGCTCAAGCTTCGGGAATTGCATGCTCATACACGGAAAAAATAAGTTGTCGAAACTTTACTCGACTAGTCACCCACTCTAGGATAGGCCACTTTTTGTAGAATCTCTTATAGTTTTTATTAAAGAACCGCAGACTTTATCGAAAAAGTGAAAGAAGTCACAGAATTATTGGAACACAATCTCAGAACATCAATTCTCGAATTTGTATTCAGCAGATTTTGACAAATTTCTAGCCAAACATTCAATTTTGTATAGAAAGTCCTCCTGGCCTCAAAAGATTTTAAATAAAATAACTCCCTAGCACAGAAACGAATAACTAATTTACGAGTTGTCGAAGAATTCGTTAACTGTCTTCTACGTTTTTTATATATGCACAATGTACAGACACATTGGACACGTGTGTTAACACGTTGTGACGTTCATGTGTCGTGGTGTATGTAAGTCTAAATAAAGTCGCGGTAACCGGCATGAACAAATGTGTTAATGTAAAAACATTGCTTGCAATTAAAATCTGATTAGTTAGAAAATTGAAACGTTTACATTTTTGAAACATATGGGCAAGAAATTTCCTACAAAGCCTCGCTCTATCAAACTTTAATGATGGGACAGTCAATCAAAATTTCATTGACCCTCTTCGAAGCATTAGAGTATTCGTGTTTCAAAAACTCTATTCCTCTGGTCTTCACATTCACATTGATAGTCTTTTGCACTTTCTGCAATTCTTCCTAGTTTTTAAGTATGTATCAATCAAAGTTTAGTTTTAGAATACGTGGTTAGGCAAGTGCAGGCGAATCCGACCGGTGCTACCCTCAATGGGGTAATACAAATTCTTGGATATGCGGATGATCTCGACATACTAGGGGATGATAAAGAAACGGTAGCAAAAAATGCAGAAATCTTGATCACAAAAGCCAAAGATATTGGCTTGGAGGTTAGCGAAACGAAAACAAAATATATGACCGTCGTCAGATCTGAACAAAGTAATCAAGACGGGGATCTAACAGCCGGAAACATGAAATTCGAAAGGGTTAGCGAGTTTAAATACCTCGGGTCAATTATAACTAGCGAAAATAAGATTAAAACGGAAATCAACGCGCGATTGCACGCTGGCAATGGGTGCTATTATGCAGCAAACACACTATTAAAATCGCGATTGCTATCTAGAAACATCAAAGTAAGAATCTACAAAACAATAATAATGCCGGTCGTCATATACGGGTGCGAAACGTGGGCGCTGACGAAAGGAGAGGAGAATAGGTTTAGAGTTTTTGAGAATAAAGTACTTAGAAAAATCTATGGTCCAAAAAGGGACGAAGAGACCGGCGAATGGAGAAAACTGCATAATGATGAGCTGCATGCTCTCTACGGGTCAGCAAATATTAATAGAGTAATGAAAGCGCGTAAACTAAGATGGGCGGGGCATGTAGCAAGAATGGGAAATGAAAGAACAGTGGCGCAAGTTTTAAGAGGGAGACCGATTGGTAAGAGACCCTTAGGCAGACCGAGAAACAGATGGGAGAAAAATGTAAGGGATGATTTAAAAGAACTAGGACATGATTACTTAAACTGGATGGAGGATGCACAGGATAGAGATGTGTGGCGGTCTCGGGCAGATGAGGCAATGAACTTTCGAGTTCGAACTGCTAATCTATAATAATAATAATAATAATCAATCAAAGTTTCTAACGACGATACTTCCAATTTATGACATACGTTTGGCCATATGCTAGAGTTGTTGACTCAGCAATTTAAAATTTAAACAACTAATTTTTTCCGTGTAGGATCAGAATCGTTGATCGCAAATTCGAGGGGATTTCCACCGGAGGAATATGAGAGACAACTAGATCATCCTGGAGCTTTTGTAATTGTGGAGAATTCTGATCAGTAACTATACCAGTATTACTTGTATTTGATTTTGAGGCCAAGGATCGAACAGTTCGCCAAACCTTGGGCATACCAGTACTTGGCTTGAGTTTCTCGCTGAAATACTTAAAAGCACAAAATTTTTGAAATCTAAGAAATCGCTTAACCTCCTGGTCAACTCCTTCGCAAACAACCTTCTCTCTCGACTGGTTAGCCAGATATTCGTTCAAGGCCGTCCTCCTACGAACTAATGCACAGGATTTTGAACACATAGTCGATAAAATGATCATAAACCCTAGACGGGTTCAAAGCGCCATGCAATTCCTGGAGAAGAAATGATATTATCTCTTCATCGCCTTTGCGGAAGAGAAACTAATCCAAAGACTTAATGTTAAATCTTCTAGATGGGGAGCTGGACATCATAGCGGTAGCGACAATACAACTATTTGCCAGGAAATGATCGGAGTGGTAGGTGTCCTGCGAAACATCCACCGTGGCCAGGTGAGCCAGAGAAGCGGAAAGAAAGACCAAATCCAGGTTTGAACCAGATTGTCCCAGAGAAGGAAGAAAAGTAGGATCATGGTCGTTCAGGGTAACCAGGTCCCTGTTAGAAACAGACATACTCAATTCCCTCCCCGAGGCATTCTTCCAAACCGTGCCCCACATTCCAAAATGAACATTGAAATCCCCACTAAGAAAAATATGATCCACACCGTCTGCACAGTTAATTAAATCACACCAAGTGTCATATTTAGTATCACTTACAGGAGGACAATAGACCGACATATCTGCAATAGAGCCCTTAGAAGTAAGCAGAACAATGCCTACTGCATCCAAATCTCCTAGAAAGAGACCACCCAGGACAAGCTTCCTGAAACGAAGACCTTTTTGACTAAGATAGCCGAACCACCCCCTTTATCTCTAAGTCTATCACACCTGTGAGTTATATAGTCAGGGAATTCCCAAACCTGCTTCGTATCCAACCAAGTTTCAGTTACACAGAACTTGTCCACATGAAACTCCGCGAGAATTATTTCAATTTCCGCTCTCTTCTTCAGGGCACTGTGCGCATTCCAGTTAGCGAATTTTAACTTACCCCTGAACTTTTCTACCATCGTAGCTATTACTTAAATATACAGATTTCTAATCTCACTTGTGAAACTAAACACAAAAAAAAAAAAAAAAGAACAAACCCCTTACAAAACAAAACTTATAATACTAACAACCGTGAGCATAATATTTAGAGATGCAACTACTTGGACTGAACGAGCAGTATATATTGAACTCACTATGCTGAGACCGAACTATACCAAACATAGAGTATTAATTTCAAATAGAACCGAATTCAAAATAAGCAAATCTGGACTGAGTAGATTCTATTTTGCCCTATAGATTTGCTGATTAATCTATCGAATAGTTTTCTTCCTGGGTGCAACATCACACAAGAAGACAATTTTATATTCTCTTCAAAGGGAAGTAAACTTAACCAGAAACAATAACAAGCAGAATTTCAAAACATAGCCTATAAATAATAATGGCATTGAATTTAAAATTGTAGAAATAAAACTAATTAATCTGATCCATCAAGCGATATGACTTAATATACAGGAAATATACTAATCTAGACCTAGGGAACTGTATTCAGCTGGGAATGGATCCAGAGAGGACAAGGACATTTGCTCGATTCTCAGATTTTGCAAGTTTAAATTTTGACAAGAAAGACTACTAAATTATCGGTCAATCATATTACCCACTAGCCTAGTAGAAGTAAGGTCGTTCCACCTTGAAAGGTTCAAAAGAGCTACAAAGTCCGATATATCAAAATTCCTAATAACAGAACCCCCTTTAACGTGACTTTATTGTGAGATAAGATTTGTGGGCTGATTACACTCCGTTCCGAACATAGCTGTTAAATTATTATTGACAGGCTCAGATGGCACTTCGTCCTGATCAGTTTTCAGGTTTATAGAGCCCGAATTCCTCCGTCTGGATCAGGGAACCACCATACCTCGATGGGAAAGAGCTAAGTCCGCCTATCGTAACCACAGTCATGTAGAAATTTATATTTCAAATTCAAAAGAATAGACAGGGCAGTCCCGAGTCATCGGAAATTTCCATCCCGACAAGAAGATACTATTCGGAATACTTAAGACAGACAAGGTAAATTCAACCTTAACAGAGAGGGTGTTTTTCGAATTGGTTCTCCTTATAATAGCCAGAATGGAGTCCTTGTACGACGGATCAACGCGATTGAAAATACTGAAAGTAGAATATTTTGGAACGAAATTCCTGATAAACACCATTTTTCTAATCAGAGATGACGGAATAAACAATAAGACCCGCTCGAACAAAATCCGCAGAATCCAAGAGAATATTTGCAACTTTCCAGTCATCGCAAAATATTTTAACTTGATTCTGACCGTTTCTTAGAATCATCCTACCACCAGAAATAAGCTCGTAAATTTTGTCCGCAAGACCCAATTGATCGTATCTACCTATCATTTTATGAGGGTTAGTGCTTTCCATCAAAACTATAAACGGAGAGGAGAATGAATCTGAAAACTAAAAATCTGTATCCATTTCTTCCCTTGTCCGTGTTACCATCATCTAGATTAGAATTAGAATCAATAACATCTGTCTCAATTTTATCTGTAAAGAATGACGCGCCCTGATGAGAAAGAATCAGAGCCGTCCATGAATCGCCCGTAATAGGTTGCTGTGTAAGATAATCAATAAATCCCCCCTCACCCCCTGATCTATTCGGACTCTTATTTATTTTCGAACTCCCATTACTCGTACTATTGGAAGTACTAAAAGTTGGTCTATTTCTTTTCCCAATAGAAGTAGAACTCATAGGAGGTCCACCAGGAAGAACCTCAGACCTGTCCTGAGTAGCGGATGTACTTTTCAGGGAATCAGTACTCCGATTCCTAAGATTAGACTGCAAATCACCACCCCTTGACATGCCATTGTCACCCTAGTTCCTAAGAGATGACATGTTATCGAGTTCAGAGATCCAGCTCAAAATAATATTTTAATGAAATAAATACCAAACAAATATATTCTACAAGCTCGCCCTTAGCAAGCACTTAATGTGGAAGCCATAATTGCAGGCAAAAAATTAAATTGTAACAACTATAATTACACCAAAAGAAAAGGCTTATAAAAAATTAATTTGCAGCTTACCGCCAAATGGAAGGGTTCTTCAAGAAAAAAAATGTTGAGGCCCCAGCCATGAACTAATATTCAATTCATAATTAAATAGTGAAATTAGAAGCAATTCATGGCCCAAACAAAAGCAGATAAGTTTACTACAAGGATCAATTGAGAAAGCGGTATATTGGAGAAAATGGAAAGACTAGGAACACTTCAAAATACAGTTTATACGATACCAAATTGTGTTGGTGAGTGATATTCAGAGTAAAAAAATGGAAACATTGCAAGAAAAAGAGAAGTTATAGGTGAGGTTAGCACATGTTATAGATTGCCAACAAAGATAAAGCATAAAGGTTTCCAATGAATCACATTAATGTTGTGTTAAAAACTCTCAAGAACAGCCAATATCCTACAAGATGCACATTTTTAGGCTACTTTATCACTTTCAGGAGTAAAAGAAACTGGACGCATTGCACTTTCAATGCACTGTGCATTTATCCCAATTCAAAAGGCTATTTAATCTCTTATAATTGGTTCCGAAATGGCGAGGCACAGCACGCTACAAAAAAACTCCAAAAAGTACCATAAAGTCAGGACAAACACGCAAAGCGAACCGCTAACCTTAAGCACTCGACTCGAAACTACTCTGGTATTTGAACGCACTACACTCAACAGAGGGTTAAGTAATTTTTAAAATTTTCCGCTGATGTTAGATGTTAAAATATAATCTACGATAAGAACTAGGTAAGCCTAAGCGTAAACCTGAAAATAAGTTGATCCACGTGAAAAGACAATTTTATAAAATTAAAGAAAGCCAATGAATCAGAGCACCCTTCAGTAAAGAAAAATATCAGCTCAATCATTTTAATGTTCCTATATAGTTTATTTATTATTTATTATAGTCAACGGCGATACCGCGCTGAAAACACCAGTTCCCGTTAGATCACTGAAGTTAAGCAGTGTT